>VWPU01004166.1:0-68730 GCA_013398955.1 Callaeas wilsoni | reverse complement strand
AATGTTGTGAGGGTTTTGGTTTTTTGTTAATGGTTCGGCGAGCAACGAGACCGCCACCCCTGCGCTCCGCGCCGCTGCGCTACGCGAGGAGAGGAGAGGAGAGGAGAGGAGAGGAGAGGAGAGATAAAAGCGGTCTTGTGCTGGCATGTTTGAACCTTGCTTCAGACGAGAGACTTCTGCCTTTGAGTGCATCCAACTGATTGACTGCTGGGGAAGACCTCAATAAGTCCCAGCAGCTTGACAAGTTACTGCCTTCACCCAGACCCTATGGAAATCACCTCCCTATGCTATGAATGGTTCCTCCACTGCTGCAGTCAAAGTAAGCTGAGCTAGCAAAGACCTGTTTATTTTTCCAGCCTCTTCAAATGGCAGCACTTGCTCGGGTCAGCAGAGGTGGCAACAGAAGGCACCGAGGGCACTGAAGAGGAGGAGAGGGCAACAGCAATTAGCAAGGGAAGGCTACAGGCTGCAGCCTGTGATGGTGACATATTTGCACCCTGAGGAGTTTTCTCCTTAGGGGAGTAGCCACCTCCAAACCCCTGCTCCCTGTGTGACTACAAGTACAATCAGTAGTCTTGCACTATGCAATTTCCAGCAGCTGACTAAAACTGTGTGAATTAATGTTACCATCTATTTTCTACTCAAGAGGCATGCAAAGCTAATTCCTCTTCTCGTTAAATTTAAAGCCCAAAACTATGTCTGCTAGATGCATAAAACTAGTTCCCTAAAGCCCAACTGCTAGTTCTATAAAACTTTCTTCCCTCCAAACTAAATGTGGCAACTAAAAATACCTTGAATTATTTTACCCACTGACCTCTAATTGCTATCTCCATAAATTTATGATCAAGCAAACATTTAATTTAATTTAATTTAATGGAGAGGTGCATGCTTACTTCAGAAATCTGAATATATTATAGGTTACCAGATGATAAATTCAATAATGCAGCTGCTGTGTTCTGCTCAAATGAGAGAAGAAAATTGCCATGAGGGTTTTCACTCACTGATTTCTCCTGGTATCAGATGGCTCTGTGGAAACAATTTTCATTTCACTCACACAAAGAGTTTATTTGATCTGGTTTATTAATAAAAATTGAAAATCTTTCTTATTATTTCCTGATTTAGTCAGGCTTCATTTCACTCTATTGGCAGATTTAAATTTTCCCTAATCCTTGTTTTCTAATGGTCCATGATATTCCTAAAACTTTTAATCTACTGTGCTTTTCAGATTTTTCTGTTTTACACTTGGAAAATATCTGAAGAGATCCATTTTATCTTAAAACTGAGTATAGGTTCACAAAGAAGCAACACAGCCTCCAGCATGACACCTCAAGTTGTTAGGAGGTTTTTTCTAAAACTGTATCTTATTTTTAGAAGAGATTGGCTTTCAGCTACTTTCTCCACATTTTACACCAACCTCTGACTCTTGTAAACCCAGGCCTATTCACAGCTCTCCGCAGGAGCTCACCACTCCAGGTGACAAGACACTGGATTTCAGTGTTTCTCACTCTTCGGAACCGGCTGTTCTGACTTCCATGTGCGGGCCTGGCCGGGACAGGGTGATGTGATCACACTCAGGAGCTCAGTCGGTGTTAAAAAAAGAGCAGCACGCCAGGAGCAGATTGAACATATGTCAACAAGGCAGCACCGGCGCCACGCGTGGCACACAGCCCTTCAGAGGGTGACAGGCAGCAGATGCAGGGCGAGGGATGGCAAAGTGTTGGTTTGCTCCCGCAACACTTCAGGAAAGCCACACGTGCCTGTGGCTGCGCCGTGCTGTGCGTGGTAGGGATCACACAGAAAGCGGCAGCCATCGGTGCAGCCTGGCTCAGGCCGCAGGGCCCGGCCCGGCCCAGCAGCACAGGAATGCAGGCGGCAGCCGCAGCCCCGGCACCAGGCACCCATCTCCCGGAGGATGGCACCCATCTCCGGAGGATAGCACCCATCTCCCGGAGGATGGCACCCATCTCCGGAGGATAGCACCCATCTCCCGGAGGATGGCACCCATGGCGGGCAGGGCTGGCCTGCAGGGCCCTGGAAACCAGCCCTGTGCACCATCCCTGCAGCACGGCCGACATGGGGGCCGGGACACGGTGGGGGGTCCAGGGCGGGTGATTCAAGAAATTGCTATTTCAGTGACTATTCCTGCATGAGCTGGTATTTTTTCCAGTTTTGAGTTTAAACTTCTGACCATTCTTTAGTTTGGGGTAGGTTTTTCCTGTCATGTGGTGTAGAAGAATGGCTCAGAGAGCCAGGACATACAGAGCTAAGCTACGTGCACAACTCAGGTTTCAGTAATTGTTGAGCAGTTTCTCAGAGAAAATGGATGCTGAGAGAAGTTTCTCACGGGAGCTGCTCATTGGAATGTGCACAATCTAGGCCTCAGCAACCTTAATTATCCTTAATAAGCAAGAAAGAAGAAACAAAGTCACTGGTAGGAAAGTAACAAGATAGGAAGACAGGATGAGAAAACAAGAGCATGTAACCACAAGAAAAGAATTAAGAAAAAGCATGATTGTTTAGCTATAGCCAATCCATATTAACTATTATACGTGTCATAATAACTATTATCCAATCATAAGTTGTTAAGTAACTCTTGAACAAACTAACTAATGTATATAACCAGGCCTATAATAATCAATAAAGGGAGTTCCACCAATAACTCTATGAGTAGGTGTGGTTCATCCTGGCAATTCTCCACAATGTGGACCCTGCAACTGCCTGTAAATGCAGGCAGCGACTCAGTTGTTGGTCTCTTGCCTTAGCTTCACCACTTTATATATTGTTTCAGCAATACTCCCTTACATATAAAATAAATGCAACTCAAACATAGCTGTGCACCTGCTGAATTATGGTTTTCGGAAGTAAATTATAATATTGGATGTCTATTATTAGCATTTTCAGTAATGAGGCAATAACTTTTTTTCACTTGCTTTAGATTTTACTAATTAAATCTTGGGTTTTTAACACTTGAACTTTTTGTTAACACAGACTCTGTACACTTACACGAAATACTTAGTCTGAATCACCATGCAAGAGCTACTTTTAAAAATAGCTATCTGAAATATAGTTAAGAAAATGCATTGCTTTAATTAGAGAAAAACAGAACTTAATGCTCAGGGAGCGCAGATTGTATTGAAGTCACAACAGAATTGCTTCTCACCATTATGAAATTCTTTTGGGGTAATTTAGGGTAAATTGTACTTTGTTCAGAAACTGTAGAACTACTTCTGATCAATTTTCTTTCTCTGTTTTTTCTTGACTACAGCTCTAACTTTCTCTGATGTTTAAAATACATTTTTCTTTTTAGCAACAGTTTCTGCATGTGTTGCATCCTGAAGACAATTGCTCACATCCTAATGAAAAAGTCTATCTGGACACTAAATTTAGACTGTGACACTAAATTTATAGCTTCTAAACTAAATACACAGGCTATAATTTTTTTCCTGAGATTTGTGTAAATATCCAGGTTTTGAGAACTCAGCCTCAACAATCTGTGAACCTTTTGACATGAGTTGACCTTCTGACCATGTACTTGTGTAAAATCTGTTGAATAATTCACCAAAAGTAGTACTCAGTGTGAGTTTTGACATTTTATTGCTATAGACATACCCCAAATAATTCTACTACTGGATATTTTATAGAGCTTTGACTTTTAATTTTCATTCAATTCTTTGGCCAGAGTAGGGGCAGGGATGTTCCTTCCATGACAGGAGACTGCCACAAGTTCCAATGTGTGCCATGACTGAAGGATCAGCTGCAACTGCATCTTTTTCTGGATAATTTGGTTACACTCACTGAGGGCTTTATGTTTGTCAGTACATTTATTTGATATCAAAATAATACATGGGGCAGAATGACTTCCTTAGAAACTCTGAATATAGAAAAAGCTGGTGATCACATGTGTTGTCTTTTTTTGCATCTTAATCTTCAAATATCTCCTCAAGGAATTACAGCTAACTGTTCTCAACCCCTCAGCTCTTAATTGGGTATTAAACTCAATTTTTCTTACTTTTACTCCAGAATTGCCTAGGTATTTGTAAAGAAACTCCAGTTCCATAGGAGACAGTTGAGGCTTTTTTCCCCTTAAAGGCCTCAGATGTAATATTTTTTAGCAATATCATGTGAAATGTTACTAATATCCATTAGATGAGGACTCTGATATCAAGGATTTTGGCACTTGAAAAAGAAAGATTCTTCGGTATAAATCAAAGAACTGAAAAAACCCCCATAATCTTTATTCTGGACCCCTAGGTTTTTGGCTATGACGACTGCTTTTTCTCGCACCTCTTCATAACATGAATATGTGATTCTGGAGTTTCTTCCTAATGTTAAACTGAGACAATGCTAGTTCTGACCAAACATACTCAGAACATAGAAAATCAATATTTTGACAAATTTTTAAAACTTTCTTCTTTTAATCTTTCTTGTTTCTACTTTTCTTTCTCATCTACTGCAAATTAAAGTACATAGTTAATAATTATTACTGTTACTGTTCTAGTCACCACAGCAGTCCCCAAAACGAGGACAGAATAATCACTGGTGTCCTGAGGAAAGTCACTGGCTTACATAACTCTGATATTGTTGTTCCTCTGTATAATATCTCTGCCTGGTCCAGGTGTTCTCACATCACAAGTGGGAGGGAGAAGGGGGTTGCTGGAGAGATGGCGCACACACTGAAGCTGTTACAGAGTCATAGGGTTTCAGACTTGGAATGAGAGTTATGACCTGAAGTAAACTATGTGACACTATAAAAATACTTGGCAATCATGAAGAAATTTGAAAGGATATGTAGCAACACTGTGACTAGTATCATGTTCTGTTTGTTTGTTGTTTAGCAGCATTAAAGATGAAAATATTTTCTGTAGAAACTGTTCACATCTAAGCAGCATTAAAACATTATTGTTTGTACTTATGAGAAAATCTCAGGGGTTCAAAAATTGGCCCTGGTTTCTTCTGGGCTACAGAACTTATCCAAATGTTCATCTAGAGACACCTCTAGGGAACTGGCTGAACAGTATGACTCTTCAAGGGCTTTGACCTTGATGAGACAGACCTCTAGATGAAAAATAATAATAAAAGTTGTAAATTGCTAGTAATTGGAGAAGAGCTAGATTTGTGGAACTCTAATGAATGTAAGCATAATTAAACCTCTTAAGATAGCATCACTGGGTGCAAATTTCGGATAAGTATAAACATAATAAAGTCTCTTTAGAGAGTGTCATTCCTAACAGTGTTACCCACTGTCTCATGTGAATAGCAGGATATAAGGAACATTTGTGCACACCAGACTGCTCACATAGCCTGTTACAAAGTCTGTTAGGGTCCCAAAATATAGCTGGGGTAGGTAATGGTCTATTTATCAAAACTGAACCAGAACTTTAAGCTTAAATGAGAACTTATGTGTGATTTAAACCTGGAAGTCACAAACTGAACTCTGTTAGCCAGTCTGATAATAAGTCCTCCATACATTATTTTTTTAATATTTCGGGGGGTGGGATGGTACTACTATTGTATGTTATGCATCCTATAGTACTACAAAATTAAAATATGTGGATCAGTCTTAACTGAATTTCTTAAGAACCTCAGTGGAAGAAACTAAGATCACTATAGGGATAGTAATCAAGACTATTTTTGTTTTATGACTAGGGACCTATGTACATTCTTAGAGGAGAATAGCAAGTTAGGACCCAGGTTCACAAAAAGATTTTATTTTTGTTTTATATTTTCAAATGAAAGGTTAGAATGAAGACAACCTCTGTTTATTAGAGTTTTGAAGCATAATTCAATAAAGTTCAGAGAGAAGAGAATGTTGTCACTGTATTTGCCGCTGTGCATCTGCACTGTGAAAGAAGTGTTTCTGTTTACCATAAGCTTTGAGCTGGCAACTCTCTCTTCATTTTATTTTTCCAAAATGAAATAATACATCCTTCCAGATCTTTAAGAGGTATAAAAATAGAAAAGATTTTTTAAAAAATCCCCTTTCTATAAATTTTCAATTCTAAATGGGACATAACAAATTATTTTTATTTTATGACTGAAGGAAGATGGACAGTTTATACCACTACAATTTCGACTAGATCTAAGCATTTAAATGAGCTAGATGCTGGGATCTAAATGATCATTCATTTGGTGCACCATTTCTTTCATCAAAGTAGAGTCCTGCCAGATTTCAAATGGGAATATGTTTCAATGGAATATTTTTTTCCAACATTTGACAAGAAAAGTAAAATATTTTCATCTCTTGTTTAGCTTTGAAACTCATTTGTGGGGGGAGGCTAGATGAAACATTATATATATATAATATATATCTATCCATAATTTAAATTTTTATTCAAAATGGTAAAGTCAAAATACATCATCCAAATTAAACATTTCAAAACAGTGGGAGCAGAATTCCTTTTCTAAAGGAGATCTCAATCTTCCTTTACTGTGTGACCCACCTCATCTGTTGGGTTTGCCAAGTGCAGGACACCGTTGCCCACTCCATGTGTAGCACAGGAATATGTAGGCAGGCCTTCTAGCATCTCTGTGTGAAAGTACTTGATGGCTGGCAGAATAGCTACAAATTGTACTCTGACTATTATAGAGCTTCAAAGACTGTCAAAATCATATGCAGTTTGTCTAGGAGACAAAATGCATATGATGTTTTTCACATCAAAGCAAGCCTTATTTGTTCCCTTTAATGTCCAAACTAAGTATGTATATACACATATTTGTACATTGCATATTTTTCATTAAAAATAAAACATTATCAGCTAGACAGTCTCAGTTTTGACCTCTGTGAAGTCAAAAATCATACATATTCCTTAGAATGCATTTGTGTATATATTTTAGGAAAGCATTGTGTCCTTATGGAACTGATAAATTGAGTATACACAAACAGCTTTGAAATAAATTTAGTGAGGAACTATCTGTTTATTACTGCATAGATTACTTGCTGACAGTAAGCAAGTTTTTAGATAAAAGAACTTCCAGTGAGGGTTAAAACTAATTGACTTTTGTTTGTTTGGTTTTTCGTTGTAAATCCTTAGGAAGCCTGAAAAATTGCTTTAGTCAATTTGCTGAAGCAGGCTTTCATTAGAGATATACTGAGCAGTGCTTTAATCAGTACATAAATCCACCAGTTTCAGATAATTGGTGCTAATCATCACTTCTCAACATAAAAGGACTCGAGCAAGGATTTTTGTCAACAGCAAAGCTGAATGATACACAAAGGCGCAAGGCCTTTCAGTCACCTTGCAAGCTCACCCTCACTCGAGGAACAGAGCTGTTCACTGTGCTGAACTTGTGCTAGATGTACCAAAGGCCACAGACTAATAAAAATTACATACCTGGAATTATGAATCTTGGCCACCTTGCAAGAAATCTGATGTCCAGTGTAGGCACCCACCTGCATTTCCATAACAGGAGAACAGGGCAGGCAGCACTGAGTGGCTTGTGTTCAGGGAGCTATGCTTACTCCCTCCTTACCAAAGCAGGATAATTGCATCCAGTCTGCCTTCTTTTGGTCTCTCTTCAGTGACCAAGCATTGTTTGGAAAGCACAAGGGTTTAGACTGGCCACAGTTTTGCCGTGGACTCCACCAGCAATTCAGCACCATGTTTTCTGTTCTATTACAGATGTGACCCCTTTTCACAAAGGCTGAGGTGCCTGAAAAATACTGTCCAAGATACTCCAGCCACTCAAAAAAAAACCCCATGGGAAGTGAGAAGAAACTGAAATCTGTTCTCTTCTATCATGTAGTAACAAGGCATAAGGATGAGAAGGTTCTTGCTGTTTTTAAGAAGTGTTTGGTATCATGTTTGAAGATATAAAAATTATTTCTTAGATCATTTGCTTGAAAGGAAAACTGGTGAGTCCAATACCTTTCTTAGCCCTGCAAAAATGCAAAGGCCCAACTCTGTTTATTAAAGACTATGCTTCCCTCAGGCCATTCTGGAATGAAAAAAAAACAGAGAGGGGTATCTTGCCTTGCTCTCACTAAAAGTGATCAGTTGTACAGCAAAAAGAATTACTCATATGTGATAGAGGAGAAAAAATTGTGTTACTGCACAGTGGGACATCAGATTGCAATAGGACAGCTGTGAACTAGCCAACTGTTCTGGAATGCAGCCTCACCGCCCACTCGCATTAAGAGCCAGAACGGGAGACTCCAAGAACACCTTGTACCTTGTTGCAGACCCTGCTCCTAAGATTTGGGCTATAACTGTCTAAATGGTTCTCCTCACTGGACCCAAACAACAGCCTTTTGGTTAGGATCATTACCAGCCATGGAAGTATTCTGGGTTTGAATCTCTTCAAGGCTGAAAAGGGAATTCAACTGTTCTCTGTTCTTCAGCATAAGTGCTCTAAATCATAGTTTATGATATAAAAGTTGGGAACAGTATATTTAAGTTGTTTTAAAGGTAGATCCCTGCAGTGAGTTTTTCAGCCAACTAAATCAAATGTAAGTTTTCTAGGATGGGTAGAAGAGGTCTCAGCAGACTTGGTAAATGAATACCTAGTTACTAGGCATGTCTAGTCCGTGACGTTGGGTTGTTGAAAGCAGGTTTTTGAAAACAGATATGTTAGATTTTAAAATGCAAGTAATGTTTTACATGTTTGAGATTTAAGTTATTTAAGTCTGGATTTATACCTCTCAGATGACTTCGATGAGAAACAGATGGCATAAGTCTAACAAAAATGTACCGGACATGGTCTCCCTCATTAAGTAGTTTTAAAAATTTAGATCACAGAATTAAAAGATTGGCAAATGTTGCACCAACATTTTCTAGTGCACCAACAGTTTCTAGATGCTGTTTCGCAGGACAGGAAGCATTCTCAATCCAGATGTCTGATTTTAAGGCATTTTTTAATGTTAAGAACATAAGAATCACCTTTTTGGAACAGATCAGTATTCCCTGCTGTCTGCCAGAGATCAGTGTTAGAGGCATAATGTCATAAAGTTGCATCTGAAAAATCAATGCATAATCATTACCAGTGCAAAATTGTGCAGATTTTGGCAATGTAGTGATCTGTCTAATATCATATTCCTCTTACGTATCATCTTATATATGCTTAGTTTTTAATTACCCACTTTGTAAAATATAAAACCAGTTTCTGAGCAAAATACCATCTTCCCCAGAATCAGCTTTTCTTCTGCAAGATGAAGTAATCACCTCTCCACTGAAAATATGTCTGAAATGCTGTGGTCAGGAAAAAGGTCAGACTAGATGGCCACTGTGGTGTTTTCTGGCATAAAATCTATGCTACATAATACTGTAACCAGGTATTGTATGATCTTAAAGTACCTGAAATCCACATGGGCTTAGCTAAATTAATGCACAGGCTTTACAGCCTATGTCGTCTTCCATTTTGCAAAGTTCAGCTGGCAAAATACAACAGGATGAATTTAGGGGCTTTGTTAGGCATATCTGAATGGAGAGAACATAATGTTTTTGAAGTAGAATGTGGAGCTTTAGCCACCTGTCTCCAATTATACTCAGTGTGACTGCAAGATTAAAATGCCATCTAGCTCACTGTGAAAATATGTCCCATAGCATCTCCTTTTAGCTCAGGAGCATTAATGCTAATAACAGCCCAACAGAGAATCAATTTTATTTTGATACTCAGTGATTAAATATTTTATACAGAGCTCTGGCAACACTTTCAAAAACTCTCAAACACAAAATTGGAATTGAAAACATGTACTGGCACTGACAAAAACTGCATGTGAAAGAGTTTTTGCTAATTGAGTGACTAGCACAAATGGTAGCCAACAGAAGTGCATTCACCTGAAAAATTCATATGAAGCAGAATATGGAATCAAAAAAGCTCTGAAATAACTATACTAACAGGTATTGATTTCAAGTTAAATTATCAGACTGGAATGATATTATTGTTGTTGTTGTTGTTGTTTTTGTTGTTACTATTATTATTATTATTATTATTATTTTGAGTGCATGGCTACTTTGTCCTTTAAAAAATCTATACAAAACTGGCCAGTACTTTGGTTACTACTGTACACAAAATTCTGTAGCTGGTATTGATGCCAGATTTACTTTCTAGACTTCCTCTATCCTTATTCTGATTTACAAGAGTCCAAGGCCGTAACACCCTTGAGAAATCAAGTGCAAGCCATAACCAAAGTCATGCACAGTCTTTCAAGTTGATAGTTAGGTATTATTGCTGACAAACTCGCAACCTGAAGGTAAAACGATTAGCAAACCTGGGCCATCCGGACAGAAATGTTAGCTATGGAGATACTGCTGAAAGTATCATTATTATATTTAGAGTGTTTAAACATGAATTTTGATTTTAAGTTTCAGGTGTTTCATTTCAAAGTACAAACAGGTACATTTGCATTAACTACAGCTGTCTAAGATTTTCTGTGTTGTTTCACAAGTGCTCGTGTTTCAATTCCTTTCTAGAAAAGAAGGCCAAAATAGACTCTGAAAGAGAGTAGCCATTGAATCAGACTCAGAAATTTCTACGTCACATTTATTGCAAGATTCTGATCCTAAACAGGACAGTTAGGACTGTCTTTACTACCTCATACAGAAATATACTTTAAAGATGTTAATTCTGGAGAAGGCTAACATGCTAGACTTTTTCACAGCAGAGATCTTTGAATTATCTTTACATCAATGCCCTTTTTTTTCAGATAATAATTATTCATTATCAGTACCTGGAAGAAATCTAACAGTCTGCAATTGGTATACAAAGCACTAGAGATGCTAATTTTATAGATGCACTTATATTAGAAAAAAAATGTTGTTTCTCTTTCTGCTCCTTAATCTCTGCAATAAGAGATTAAGCATTTAATCTCTTATTGCCTTTGGAAAACTAACATCTTCCATTTTCAAATGGGGCAGATCAAACATGTGGAACTGACTCCCTGAGTGTCTATAAAGTACAAATTTGGCTTCAGATCTTGTGATGCTCTGTTCCAGTTCTGGAAACAGCAAAGACCATAAGTTACATGATATGTGAGAGTTATAATACGCAGCCTCCCCGTGTGGTGCAAAAACACTGTGGCAGAGATAGAAACAGGCCTCACATCTTTTCTGTACCTTTACACCATGTTTCATCCTTCAGCACTGTACTCTACATAAAAGAATAAATTTCAAAACGAAAGGACATAAATGGTCTATTTGTATTACCACTATTTTGCAGAACAACATAACTCCAGTGCCATTCCCTGTTAAAAAGAAGGTCTATCATATAAACCAGGACAGTATTCAAACAAATGCACCCAAATGATCAAGTGTATGAAATATAATTCAATGCAGCACAATTTAAGTCACTGAAAACATCAAAATATAGAGGACTCTATACAGATGACTAGCACAGCTATGTTTTGACCCTGATGAATGAAAGTGTTTTCCATATCTTCTAAATGCTAGTGGGGCTGTAGAATTGCTCTTAGCGCACTCCTTGGTATTTTCTTTCAATATGCCTTTGTATTTGTTGAACTTCTTGTCATGCCAGCCCACTGCCATCTCCTCTGCTCACTCAGACAGCTTTCACTGTCACTCTTATCACTCATCACCTGAATTTTTGTGCAGAATCATCAGTACTAGAAGGATTCTCTGCTGTCAAGGCACAGCAAAGGAATTTTTTATTCTTGTGCACCTGTGGAACATTTGTTTGCCTCTCTTTACAGAAGATTTATACTAACTCTGGAGAATACAGACACGCTACAATTAAACTACATAGGGTCATAAAATATCCTGAGTTGGAAAGGACACAGATCATTGAAGTTCAACTCGTGGCCCTGCACAGGACACCCCAAGAGTCACACCATGTGCCTGAGAGCATTTCCAAGAGCTTCTTGAACTCTGTCAGTCTTGGTGCTGTGATCAGTTCTCTGGAGAGCCTGTCCCAGTGCCCAACCACCTTCTGGGTGAAAAACTTCTTTCTGATATCCAGCCTAAACCCCCCGTGTCTTGCTTCATGCTGTTTCTTTTGGCCCTGTCCCTGGTCACCACAGAGCAGAGATCAGTCCCTGGCCCTCCTCTTCCCCTCGTGAGGAAGTTGTAACTGCAATGAGCTCTCCCCTCAGTCTCCTCCAGGCTGAACAGCCTCACACAGCTTCCTCTCCAGACCCTTCCCCATCCTCATCGCCCTCCTTTGGATGCTGTCTAATAGTTTAATATTTTTCTGATATCGTGGTGCCCAACACCTCACACAGGGCTGAAGGCGAGGCTGCATCCACATAGAGGAAGTGTGGGGTTATTTTTATGATTTTTTTTCAGAAAATATTCCATTATTTATATTAATCCACTGGTTTTACTATTATTAAATTTTCAATATCAAGCGCTCAGATGACAGAGGCAAAACTGTTACTGTGATCCCTCTTATGTTCTTCAGTATTGCACTGTTATTTTTTTGTGAAAAAGAGGACAATTCCCCTGGTATCTGTGCAACTCTTGTACTTGAAAACTTAGATAAGAATACTGAGTCTGGACTTGTGTATCATGGCCCTGACAAAGTCACTTCACTCCTGTTTATCCTCCTGTATAACATCAAGAGGGATTTGTTTCTCCATTAATTCATTTGATATACAGGAGTACAGTAGAGTATTTCTCTTCCACCTATACTGACCAACATCTGTGTCGCCACCCTCTTACTGGAATTCAAAGAGTAAATGTTACTGGTAGACAATTCCTAGACAATAAAAAGATACACTATTCACCATCCTTCAGTTCACACCATTTTTCCACATTCTTGTTCATCTTTGTCTAATCTCATATGCTATTTTTCATCACACTTTTGAACAAACAATGAGAACCAAAAATTCAGATCATGTCTGCTTTAAATATTTATGAGTTATAATAATATAAGGCTTCATTTAGCATTAAGCACATAGAAAAACAGCCTTTAAGTAAAATTCAAAGCTAACTTTAGATGACAGTCCATACTGCTGGCATCTTTGCAAAATTTCAAACCTCCCTTTGCTACAAGTCACAGGGACTCAGTGCCATGACCATTTCCCTGGAGCTGATAAGGTTTGCCTTGTGCTTTACCTCACAGTCATTGGCATGTTTACCTGCAACATCTTTGGGCATCCAGATGTTGGGGAAGTAGCTGGCTCCCATACTTCTGGAAAAATGTGTCCTTTGCAAATGATATATCACCAAAACCAGGCAAAAAAGCTGTACAAGTTCCCTCACTGAATGGCCTTCAAAAGAAAGAATGGGCTCTGTAGACAGGCTGACCAAAATCAGCCTGCAAGGGCAATGATTGGCTGTATAAACTCATGTCTGGCAGCACTGACCTGTTAGAGAAAAACATGTGGGAAGTTTTTTAGTTTGAGGTTCTTTTACTGGGATATCTAAGTGTGATGTATAATATACGTGTCTAGCTTGCCAAAAAATAGAGACAAAAGCAGAAATATTTAACATTTTGCTTTTCACTTTTCTTCTGGACTTTTGCTTCAAATTTAAATCAGTTTTTGCACTTACCTGGAAATATCTTGGAAAACACTTATATTTAATATTTCAGATGTTCCACTTTTTAAAGGGAGAACCAAACAACCAATCTGAAACCTGTGTTTCAGGCTTTTACTGTTATCTTCAGACTTCAGCAGTCTCTGCTTGTAGAGTCTCAGCTGCAGGCATGGTGGAAATGTGTGCAGTCCAGAGACTTCAGGAGAGTTACAGGACAACTGATTCTGGGAAAAGGAAACAAAGACTCGTAATAGCATGGTGGTACATCTAAGGAAAATTTGTAAAAACTATTTTCAGCATGATGGCACTGTGTGCATGTCAGAGTGTGACTGGTTTGATCTTGTTGGAGCAACACTCTAATGTGCACTGCAGACATATTTCATTTTAAAAGAGCAGTCTGCTTTTCTTTTTACCTTAAATTAGAGGAAATTGCAAGAACACAGATAAAAAGTTGATATTTTTAGCTTCTTCAATATTATACACTTTTGCAGCCCTCCTATTATGAATAAAAATAGTTCCACTTTGCTATCCAGCAGTTACAACTCGTCATTCAGAGTATTTTCACTCAAGGAAAATAGGTAAAATAATAGTAACCTTTTCAGCAACAGAGATGACACTGACACAGGTTCCTTCTGGTAATGCCATAATCCTAGCAGATTTGTCTCATTTAGAGATAAATATAAAACCAAATAGAACATAATTTAATATCTGGAAAATGTATCAACTGCCCAATGGATATTTATAAAATAGACAGGCAATGACAATTTGGGATTTTTTCTGACTTTCTGGGCTTTTAGCCATTTGCTTCTTTCTGCTTTCCCTGCATCTTGCTGTGAAGTTATATGTGCCTCAAAGCCAGAAAGGACTGGAAGGTGCACTTAAAAGAGCTGTGTCTGCTGGTTTTGAACCTGAAGCTAAAATATCAATTTTTTCTTCCTTAACAAGTGAAATGCTAGTAATGACACAGTTTTTTTCCTCAAATCTAAAAGTAAGAAAGAAAAATGGAAAAGCCCACTGTTGTAAGTTTTGGTGACAAAAAACCCCCATCCAATTAAAAAGGAGACCTCACTGCTGCAGGGGTCAGCATTTATAGCTGTCAGGTAAATTCACATATGAAAGGAAACTGTCAGGTCAGAGTTGGCCACTGTGTGGAGGATCACTGCTGACAATAGAACAGGAATAGTTCTTTATTCATCTTTAATTCAACCTGACTTACATCAATAAATTCAGTTGTACTGTTAAGACATAGAGTCCCGTTGCTTCAAAATGAAATAAATGTTGTTCTTCATGAAACATCTCTGTATAATATTATATTTGGAGATTTACTTATTCCCTAGGCTCAGCCACCAACACAGGATAGACTTGCAAAATGGATTATATCATCTGTATGTCAAGGGATCAGAAACAACAAAATCCGGTTTCATTGTCTTTTACTTTCTTTTTCTCTGAAACTGAAAGAGAGATACAAAACATAAAAAATACCCACTGTAAGCAAATATATATCATAATAAAATACACAAGATAGGTTAAATACAGAGGCAGAGGACTTGAATCCCTGATAATTGGGCAGCCACTCCATCTCCTGTTGGAAGTTGTTCCTGGTCCAACTCTCACATCAAAATAAAGAATCACCAACTCCTGTAACTTTATCTAGGCATTTACCATTTGCAATTAAACTCTTCTTCTGTGTTTAGTGGATGATCTGCATTGGTACCTTGGCAAGTAAAGTCTTGCTAGTTTGCTACTTTTTATATTCTTTTATCAATAATCATTTATGATTTGTAAGATGTTTTTGAAAATACAATGTAATTGAGTAATTAAAGATTTTCAGCCTCTTCAAAAAAAAACCCAGGCAGCTTTTGCTGCATTGCATTTTCAAGTTCTATAGTTTGCAAACATGAAGGGGACCTGTATATATGGAATTGAAAATTAATGCTGTGGAATGAACTGGATGACATAGTAGTATCTCAAGAAAGGGAGATTTATAATAATGGTTAATACTCCAACAGAAAAAGCTATAATGGAATCTAATGTTTGAAAAATGAAGCTGCAGGGATTCAGATTAATATTGAAACATAAAAGTTTAATCAAAGACAATTAATTGCACAAACTAGCCCTAAACCATTTGTTGTAGTTTTAAATCAAAACTGAACATCTTTCAGAAGTCAACCATGTAGATACAATATTGCAATTATGTGCCTGAGATAGATATTCATCAGTTCTTCTGTCTTGAGAAATCTAAGAAACAACCGCTAGTTCTTACAGTGTTTTACAATTTAAGTAATTAAAACTGTCATTTATATTTTGATTGATGGGAATTTAAAAATTCCAATAATGAAGTAGCGTTGTTACACGTTTGAGTGCTCAAAGTTACAAAATGTCAAAACCCAGTTTGCCAACATAGAGATTTATAAATTGGGCAAATCCAGCTATAATTTTGTGTCAGCAGTCAATGACATACCTAATGCTAACCAGCACAATGGAATAGTATATAACTTTTCCTAAAGAAGGAAACAAGGATTTATTAAAAACATCTTGACTGACTTATGTATATATGAAGAATGGAATATAATTTTGAAAATTTAACTTTAGACATATCAATTGCTTCTTGACTGAAACTTCAAAAATATTCATGGGAAATTTCAGCTTGCATCATTAAGGTGAACTAAGTTAGAAGTGGGTGAAAATGCTTTTTTACAGAGGAAAATCTTGATCAGTCTTATCTTTAGATAAACTCAACTGCGAGGTTTTGCTATTTAGCATCTACAGAAATTTGTCTTAATTCATACTGAAAAAAGACTGTGTATTTTAGCCCACCATGTTTGCTTATTTTGAGAGGGATTGGTCTTACCCACCATCCTCTCTCAAAAATTCCAGTCTAGCCAAGTCATGCAACCTCAGCAGGCAGTGATAAGATGTAAATGTCTTCTGTGATTGATTTGTCCTGTCGAGGTCTAGAGATCAGGATGGCAAACATACAGCTTCTAGAAAAGCTTCTCCCTTCTTGACTGTAAAAACAGCAGCGGTGATAAGCCTAAATTGAACTTCCAGCTTTTAAATTGCTGCTGTGATATGTGAAATTCCAACAGTTTATGATCTTTCTTAACAAGCCATTCATAAGAAATATTTGGTGGATAACGACTCAGTCCTCCAACATATGTTTATGTGAATAAATTCTAATTCATGCAAATGCTTATGTACATGAGCGTTTGCAACAGAGCTGGTTCCTTCCATAGTGGAATGACAGCGGCGGGTGGCAGAGCCAGGACTGTAGCACCAACCAGTCCTCACCTGTCCCCTCAGACCCAACAGCAAGTCCTCTGACAGAGATCAGTGTCTTCTTATAGAAACAACTTTAGATTTTATGTGCGTACTTCTCTAGGAACTAAAGTGGTGAAACAGCACTGAGCCTATTTTATAGTAAGTTCAACAATAATGACCAGCATCAGATTCACGGTGGGCTGCTCGTTTGCTGGTAGCATATTGAGACAGATGCCCTTCTAAAGTCAAAGTAAATAATCTACAGTGTTTTCAATCTACCTGTGTTGCTTTGAGTTATCTTGAAATTTTGCTGATAAAATAAATATTTGTGTTCTCTAATTAGGTTGGAAAAATAATTGATGGACTCCTTCATTATTCTACTAGTGGCTGCATATACAAATGTGCATTTGTGGAAGTTGTCCTCCAAACTTTTTATAGTACTGAATATATACTAATTGTCATCTAAATTCCCCATTGACAGCCACTTTATAATGCCAATTCACCTATTAGTATCCTCAATTATGCATGAACAGAACAACAGGTGGAACACTGCAAATGTTAATTTAGGAAATATCTAAAATGCTTTGTAAATGGAAAATACTGCTATGAGTGAAGCCATTCACTGATTAGATGACGAAGGATAAGGTGAGAGGCATGTTAACCTTGGTACCTCAAAAGTATTATTTCCCTTACTGAAGATGAGTCCAAAATATCCATAAAATCCTGTCCTCACTGAAAGGTAAACCTGTCATATCCTAAAGGGAAAAGGGATTAACTTCGTTTGCATAAAATATCTGTCAGCAAATGAACTAAAAATTATAATTCAAATCAACCAGCAAAGTACAGAAAAATAAAGGAGTAAGGTGCAATTTTATCAGGAATTACCACATTTAAATTTAGCCAACTAGAAATTTAAGATTTGATTTAGCCATTTATTATTTCTCTCTAATCAATGTATGGAAATTGGCATTTACAAAGAACAAACACCTACCTTAACAGGAGGGAAGAGAAACATCTCTCCCTTTGTTGACCTAGAAAGTCTAACAAACTGAATACCTGACTTTTAGACAGCTTCTTCATTTCCTCAGCACCAGGAGTTATTTCTACTGATGAGACAGGATCTTTCAAACATGTATAATATACAGTCTGAGCTTCTCACCACTCTCTTGTTTTTTGATCTTGCCATAACTACCAGAGTTTTAGGTGCCTTAAGCCATATGGCTCACTCCTGCTCAGGGTCACTGCTCTGCAGCTGCATGCAGCCCAGCCTGATGTGCAGAGGTGGTGTTTGCCATGGATAACCTGCTGGAAATTTGGCAATGATAGGCAGCCTCAGGGCTTGCAACACCACACTAAACAACAGAGTAAGACAATTATATCTCCTTCGCTCCAAACTCTTTGTTCTCTGTGTTAAATGTCAGATAAGCTTGAGATGTCTTAGGGAGGAATGGGAATAACTGGGAATTTGTTTTCATTTCTTGGTCAGCATTCAATACAGTATCTACTGATATTCTTAGAAGCTCTGAAAATGAAGTATGACTAATTTTCCTTTCCTCTGCTAGCATATTTTTGGTAGCTACTAAATTAACCTTTTTTTTTCTTAAATCTTATGTTTAAAGTCTAATTTTACTCTGTAAATGTATTTTTCTGTCATAAATCTCAAAAGTCTGAGAATTCACCCACCTCAAACAGTTGTCCAGAAGGTGATAAAACCTCAAAATATGTGCTGTCCTACAACATCAGCTGAAAATAAAAACTATCATCCATGATCATTCCTGAGCCCTGGTCAAAAGTGACTGCTTCACTTTTTGATGTTCCCCCAGGAAACATCAAAGAAAATGTTATTCCTTTTTCATTCATGTTGAGTTAGTGGGGAGCATTTATACTTCAAATGCATCTGCAGTTCCTGTAGGTATGTACAATATGCCTGTTCCTGAATGGGATTTTTCGTGAAGATAATTGTTGACATTTATTTTCTAAAAAAATTTATTTCCCCTGTATGAAGTGAAGGGAAATGATGCATGAGTGATCACACAGAGGGAGATACTGGAATGTGAAGCAGCAAGTATGTATTTGGCAGCAAAAATAATTCAGAATTAAAAAATATTTAATGTATCCTGTGTTGTTGTGAGTGAGGGAGTTACAGAAACAGATTCAGGGATGGAAAAATAAGGAAGTGAGTAATTTATATTTATTTAGGGGGGATGATGAAAGGGATGATGTGCATCACTTTGATGAACTGGCAGTTGCCTTAGCAGATCTGTTGAGTCATCTGTGTGGTACCGTGTTGAGTCATAATGTATTGTTAGCTGCTACTGCAATCACAGAAAGACTTACTGAGTAGAAGTAGATTATGTAAGAAAAGTGACTAAATCCCCATTAGAATTCTGCCTGAGACAGAGTAAATTCAGCTTGTGTGCTCACTGTTTGGAAGCCTCGAGTGACTGACAGCCTTGGCGTGTAATGCAATATTTGGAGTGCTCAGGGCTCCTGTGTTGGGGGTAACACCATTGCAGGGAGCTCAGCTGCTCTGTGTCACACAGCCTGAAGTGTGGGCTGGCTGGAGCAGTGACAGCTGCCCTCCTGGAAATCCCCTCCTCTCCACACACAGCACAGCACAGCCACAAGCAGCAGCGATGTTCACTTGTAATAGTGAGTGAACAAAATACAGCAGCAGGGCAATTTATGGCACATGTTGTAACTCAGTTTAATGCACTAGTACATTGTCTGCTGGGAAAAAAAAGCACAGTTTTTCTTTTTTTTATTATTAAACGTGGATTATGGGTTAACTGAGATGATGGCATGAAGGCCACCGGCTGAATTTGGACTAATTTTCAGTTGGAACAGAAGCACAGGAGAAAACAAGCTATATGAAAACTGTAGGCATACCTGCAGCTTTTTATCCCAGGAAATCAATGATTCCTGCTGAATTAAAATGGTTTTGTTATTCTCCTTTGAGCAAAGACTTGGTAGAAGATTAAGTAGACGTGTAGGCATTGCCTCAACTTCTTTGAGGGTAAATTTGAATTCTGGCAATAGTTAGTGTAGTCAAGATAATTTACCTGGTCTAAGGACAAGACTTCCAGTCAATACTAAATTCAAGACCCTTTGTCTGGATAAAGTAATAAATTATTTCAGTGGAGGCAGCACCTGATTCTTTAATGAAACAGGCCAACAGTATCAGGGTTTCTGTTCTTTGGTTTCAAAATAAATTTTCATGGGCTCTCAGAATAAAATCTTTAAAATCTTAACAGTGATTCAGTGAGATCGCAAATCGAAAAGAGTTTTGTCTGAGTTAGAGTTTAAGCTTTAGCATATATGTTTCTTCCCTGTACTATATTACTTTCCTTCTTTTTTATGTTTGGAGTCACTGTTACTTGACTGCTGAACAAAACTACCCTAAAGGTTTTGCACACTAAGTAAAAAAAGATAATTAGCTTTTTCTGGCTTCTCTACTCACTGAGCTCAGTTGCTATGACAACGAAAATTTTACCACTTTCTTAACATCAGTCCTTATGATTTCTGCAGTTTAAATAAAAAAACCAAACATTTAAACTGTAAAATTCTATAATTTCAAACACTTAGAACAACATTGTTCACTTTAATTGATAGTGACTATGCATAAGAATTTTCTTAATGTTTTCTGAGAGTCAAAGAGGTCTTCTAAAAGTCAAAGAGGTCTTCCAAGGGCTACTAGTGGCTCAGTGAAACAAGTGTTTGTAACTCACCACTGATCCTACAAGCTCACTTATCAAGGGATAATACAGACATTACAGCTGAAATAAATAATTGCTGTAGTCCTGATGTCAGAAGATGGCATGCAGCACATCCCGGTTTGGCAAACAGGGAGCTTTTATTATTATTTTGATTGCACTTGGGAAATACAGGTAATGAGGCATTTTTGTGATGGGGTGACATGATGTTCATGTTTTTTAGATACAGCTTTTCCTGGCTGGGAAACTTTCAATTTGCTTCCAGCTGTTCTTCACACTATTGTAAAAGCAATTTTCATTTCCTATTTGAAAAAATCTCCTTTTAGAAATAATAGAACATATGATCTTTCATTGAAAGAGAATAAAATATTTATGTGCCAAAGACTAGAAAACAGAGAACTGTATTGTTCATCATTGGAGATTTGTGTGAGGTCTTGTAGATTTGTGAGGTACAGATAAAGAAAAGAATTTAGAATAGGCATCATTCTACTCCTCTCTATTATTCACATGGAGAGTAAACCAAAGGTTGATGCTTCCATACCTTCATTCCCTGGACATGGTCTGGACAAAATTAGGTACGTCAAAGTACAGCTGCATTGAAGTGCATAGAATCGTAAAATAATTTAAGTTGGAAAAGACCTTTAAGGTCATCAAGTCCAAGCGTTACCCCAGCAGTGCCAAGTCCTCCACTACACCATGTCACTAAGCGCCAGGTCCACATACCTTGTCAATACCTTCAGGGATGGTGAATCTACCATTTCCCTGGGCAACTTGTTCCAGTGCTTGATGACCCTTTCCATGATGAATTTTTTTCCTAGTATCCAGTCTAGCTCATGCTGGCACAACTGGAGGCCATTTGCTTTCATTCTGTCATCAAGCTGACTCCCACCTCACTACAACCTCCTTTCAGGGAGTTGCAGGGAGTGGTGAGGTACCCCCTGCGCTAAACACCCCCAGCTCTCACAGCTGTTCCTTTCACACTTGAGCTCTAGGCCCTTCACCAGCTCCATTGCCTTTCTCTGGACATGCTCCATCCCCTCAATATGTTTCTTGACATGAGAGGCCCAAAACTGAACACAGGATTCCAGGTGCAGCCTCACCAATGCTGAGTACAGGGGCACTGGCCATCGCTGGTCAGCCCTGGTCCTGCTGAACACACTATTCCTGATACATGGAATGAGACTATAAAAGTGGTCGAAACAAAGATATTTCTGCAAATCAACTCCCTGTGAACTTTTATACATAAAATGAGTGGGAAAGTAAGGAAGTTATCTGCACACAGAGGTTAAAATTGCTCTGCTAGAGAAATATCCATGAGATATGTCTTTCAAAAAACGAGTAAGTTTGATTCCTGTTTTGAAATGTGGTAATACAAAAAGGGTGATGATTCGGCAGAACTGGAAATGTTGCTCCATCTCTTCCAGTTCTCATTCTGGAGGAGTTGGAACCATTTCAGAAGGAACTTCAGGCAAAGCAGGTCTTTGTGACTTTTTAACTGTATTGAGCTAAACTGGATTCAAGTCTAGAGCTACACTATATATTAATGCGCCGGCACGCTGGCTGGGCTGAGATGGCAGCAGCTTGGTCCAGGCGTGTCCCACACAAAGGTAGAACACCC
This sequence comes from Callaeas wilsoni, assembly GCA_013398955.1. Taxonomy (NCBI): domain Eukaryota; kingdom Metazoa; phylum Chordata; class Aves; order Passeriformes; family Callaeidae; genus Callaeas; species Callaeas wilsoni. The sequence continues at coordinate 46,708 of VWPU01004166.1, read as the reverse complement.
CGGGGCACCTCGGTGCCTCGCTTGCCAGCCTCCCAGGCCGTGCAGTGGAGAGCACGGAACCTAGCGTGCCTGGGGCTTGTGGATAGCCCAGGCGCGGCCAGAAATAAATGAGCAGAGGTGGCTCCTTTGGCCGGTGTTCCAAGGGTTTATTGTAGAAGCACCCTCAAATGGTCCGGAAGCCGAAAAGAGCAAGGCACGGCAATCAGGGCTTTATAAAGCATACAGGGAAGGGGGCGGGGTGACACCACAGGGACCCATAGGAAGAGGAGAAGGGTGGGACAGGTCAGGACACCTTCCCTTAGGGGACACAAGAGGTGTCTGTCAACTGTAGACAGAACCACCCCTCAGGAATCCTAGGAATTCAAAGGCAGAAGCCATCTTCACAGAATGGGGTTTCACTCCTTGGTACCAGCCCACCAAACCTCTGTTTCTGGGCTCTGTGGCCCCCTGGTTGGTTCCTTCACCACAACAACACTACATGAAGCAAGGGCACACTCGAACACAAACACGATTGTCCATATTGCTTAATTTGCACCCATTTTCTGTCATGGTTTTGGCCTTTGAATGGTTTCCTCTATTAATGGTGCTTTAATCACAGCAGTCACAGAGAACATAGCTGCTCCTTCTCTTCACTCATCTTTCCTGTTATCTTCTTTCTGCCTCCTATACATGGTTTCTCAAGCTGAAGGCTGTGATATTTAGTGAACGGCCTCACTGCTTTGCTGACAGAGGGATCAGACTCACTGCAACCTTTCCAAATGTATTGCTTCTTCATTTGTATGCACCACAGCCACCTCTTTCTCTGCAGACTAGATCAATCTCAGTATTAGGGAGATTATACTGCTGTCAGTAATCCCTCAGCTTTTGCCTCACATTGCTCTAGCATGAGGCCACGTATTGAAGACTAGATGAGCTTGTCATTTCATTTCACCCATTCAATAGACCAAAAAGGAATTTTGCTTGGGAAAAAAGTGATTCCGATAGAACATTATGTAGTTTATGGGAAACAGTCTCTCTTCTTTGTGATCTAATTAAGGACAAAGGCCCTCCTTAAATACAGGTGACCAAGAACTCATTTAATGTTTTGCCAAAAACAACCTGCAAATGTTATAAAGTCCTATAGTCAACATTTGGTAGAGCAATGGAAAAAATGGGGAAATACAGTCAAGATTTCTGAGTTCTGATCCTCTCTCTGACTCAGTCTATGATGTGGCTTAACTTGTCACAAAATAATCCTTTCTCTTTCCTTCCAAAACTTTTGAGAAACCTGAAAGCCTTTTATTGATTTTTGATGAAAACTTGCCAAATATTTTGATATCAGTGATGTTTTAAAAAATGCAAAGCTACATAAACTTACCAAAATTGCCTACCCAGCAAAGCTGCATAAACACTTCCAGCTTTGAGATTTCTGCTGCCCATGGTTTGGAATGGATGATATAAATAATAAATTTCAAAAGCAAATTCAAATTTGAAAAAGTACTTTTTTCAAAATAAATCACACATTTACTCAAGAGCTGCATGCCAGATAATAATGTAGCTCTTTTCTTAGTAATGCCTTCATGGTTGCTGGATTTTTTAATTTTTGTTTTGGTTTTCATTTTTTTTTGGGTTTGTTTTGGTTTTTTTCTCTAATGTAAATCTTTCACTTCTGAGGGAAAAAAAATCTAAACACTAATAATCTTGGCTATGTATTTAAGGGAAAAAAAAAAACTAAAAAAATAAAGAGCAATGAGAAGATTTACCCAAGGTAATAAATGGACTGGATCATTTCCAATGTGATTAAAAGAGAATTTAGGATGTAATCAGAAGGGAAAACAACACTTAATTTGGATATATTTATTCTGTAAGGCAAGATTCTTCTATCTTTCACTGTCTCACAGCATTCCCAATGCTTTAATTTTCCCACTTGGCTTTATCATTGTGTTCTTTTCATTTGAAAAGTAGAAGTTAGAAAGAGAAAGTGATATGTTTGCATCCTCTCAGAGGATTTTTGGCTACATCTCCTGAAATCATGTGTAATCTTTGTTTATGTGAGTGGCCTCAATTGCTGCTTTTAATGTGTCCATTTGGATGTGTAAGAATTGCCAAAGTGGATTCCAGTTACCAGATTCGGCACTAAATTCTGCATTCTTGGTTACTTTCGGTGACTGTTCATGGATGTGAAATAAATCCAGAAATCTGGAGTAATTCAGGGTGGCCTGGGGACTGGGGAGCACAAATGTACAGTTAAAATTGTGCTAAAACCAGAGGATGCCAAGAGGATGTTCAGAAATCATCATGATGGACAGTTCCCAAGCTTGTGTAACTGATGGTGCGGTTAGACAAGTTGCTTTTGTTATATTGAGATTAATATTATTAAATGTCTTTACATTTCTTACCTGAAGGGTTCCTAGGAAGAGGGAGCATATATCTACAGTCAGATTTTATGGTGAAGAATATTGTCTTTTGTTTTATTTTTCTTTTGTGGGGTGGGATTGTTTTTTCTTCCCTTCGTCCTTTTACATTTTCTGTTTCACAGTTTCTGCTAGTCCTGTCTCACCCCAGCACTTCCTTGTCTAGAATGATTATTTAGCCTTTTGGATGTTCCTCCTACTTCTTGTTAATTTGTGTAAGGGCAGCATTTTAGTAATGGTTGATAGTGAAATTCTTTGCTAAAGACTAAATGAGGCCACAGAAATATGTTGGCCAGATGTCTGACCTTCAGAGCACCTGTCATATGAAGGGTTTTGGGTTTTATTTCTTTGTTTTGCTGCATTAGGAAGGTTTTAATTTGTGAGGAAAGTGCTGAAATACATGGGAAAATCTATTCTTATCTTCTCCAGTGGTATTTCTGGAAAATATGAATGGGAGTATGGCCCTGTTCAAACAAGGAAATTACCATTTCTGTTACTTTGTCCAGATCTGAGCATGCAATAAGCACTGGAGCAGAGCAGCAAGACCACAGAGGTTCAGGCACAGCCCTGGAAGGCTAGTTTAGCACAGGAAGACAAAATGTGGAGTGTTCTTTTGTCACAGGCCAAAGTGGGCACAGCAGCAAAACCCAAGCCATGTGTAGAAGTAATAAGCAAGAGGCACGTTTCAGTGGAGACTGAGCTGAGTTGCCAGAGAGGCAAACTCTCTTCCCATGCACTTGGTCTTACCTGCAAGGCACATCACTTCTTTGTCCTTGCCTTTCTATTGACGTCATATGATGAGTTTATTTTTAATTTTATTTAAAAATATCTGCAGAATTATGTGCTTTTTAATTCTGGGAAGCTGCATATTTGTTATCATTTTTGAAATTACTGTTAGTTTACACATGGAAATAACTTCATTTCTCCACAATTTTTTCCTAAGTGTTTATGAAATATAAATAGATTAAATACTCCTATGAGCTAATGAAAGAGGAAAAAAGATACAATACCAAAACTGTAGACATTAGGAAATACAGTTTGTCAGGAAATTTTGGAATAGTTTGGTTTCTGTGCCAACCTGTGCTTTTTTCCTGTTTTTATAGATTAGAATTTGATCTGACAGCTGACTGGGCACTGGCTATTTATTTTTTAATTATACACACCTCTTGCCTTGAAAATAGAACTGCTCTTTGAATAGCTTACACATGCCTTTTCTCCTTTTTACCTGCAAGATATTAAAAAAAGCATTTAACTCAGTCATATTTCTTCCAATCTGCAGCACTCTGCAAAAGCCTGGCTTCACCATCAGGAATTTCAGATGAATTCTCAATTCCCATCCCTGACTTGAAATGTCAGAAGTTCTAAACCAGGATTTGCTCTTTAGATTGATGATTACATGAGGCAGGAGGCAGCTGGGGAAATCTGACCAGTCATTGTATGAATTCAATTACTTCCATGTGGACTGAACTCTGTCAGTTAAAAGACTGATTTTTTTTATGTTGACACTATGACCCATGATAATAAAGTTACTTATAACATATAGAAAAAGATGTCACAACAAAAGCAAAAAAAAAAAAAAAAAGAAAGAAATAATACCAAGTTAAGAAGACCTCTGAGTTAAAGGTGTTGCATAGGTCTGACTTTCAGAAGAATGGGGGAGCATTGGTTGTTTTCCACAGTGCACAGCTGCCACAGTGACGTGAAATTAGAGAACAGTCTGTTGAACTTGTACTCATGTTGGTGACTTCTTATTTGCATGAGAGTTCCCATCCAAATGAACAGGACACATCTGAAGTTACCTGTTACCAGTATTTAATAATAGTACTTGAGATTTAACCTGAGCTTTGTTTTTCCTTCTTTCTACAAGCATTCTGCTCTTACCCAGATTTCATTCACAGCATGATCCTTTGAAAGTAGTGATGCCAAATACCTGCTTCTGCTCCCCTTTTAAACCATGGCTACTGAGTACGTGAGCATTTTCATAAGCTGTTACACAAATACAACTAGGACATTTTCAATTTAAGTGTATATAATACATTTGGTTTATATGAGCCACTTAATAAACCAGAAGAATTGATGGAGTTGCAGCTGTCAATAAAGCCATTAGCTTCAGGGAAATTACTCACTGAAGCAGGATGTGTTTTGGATTCCACAGAGGAAGATATGAGCCGCTTGTTTTTCACTGAAACAGCCCTTGTGATACTCACCACTCCCTAAGCTGCTCATATTAAGCTTGTGTTTTGAAGCACTTCAAAGCTGCAGGGCTACCTTGAGGAAAGCACATGCTGGGGATCAATAAATTATACTACAGTTAATAATGTGGTTTAAGTTTTGAAATATATACCAGAGATATGAAAAATCTTTTTTTTTTTTTTTTCTAATGACAGACTGCTCCCACAACTATGCAGTGATGTTCTTGCCTTTGGTCCAAATATAGTTTTTATCCTAATTTCTTTAACATAATTAGGTGCTAGTCAGTATAGGAAAAATTCATAGATTTGAGTCTGCTGGTTTTGGAAAGGAGTGCAAAATCTCTTGTTTTACTTGAAAATGAAAGAATATTTATATGCAGAGGCCCATCCTGTTCCCATCTCATCTTTGATTAATTTATTTACATATTAACTTACAGATTATCCTTGAGTGAGTCTCTAACGTCAGTTGCAAATACTAATCTCTGTTGTACTGTACCCTGTGCCAATGGATCTGACTGCCAAACACAACATTGTGGCCTGAATTCTTTTCCATAAAAGCCTGGGCGTAGGATGTGGCTCACCTCGGACCCCATGTGGAACAGGATCACTGCTGAGCAGCACTAGCCATGCTTTGCAGAGCCAGGCTGAGGGCACTGCTGTCACATTTTGAGTTTTATCAGGCAGCATTTTGGAGATGGCTGTAAAGCTGCACAGTCTGATTAAACTTCTTCCTGTGATACAGCATGGGACAACAATGCTCCTTTCTTGCCACAGGGGGAAAAGGAAACTGGAACATTAATTAGTGCCTGGGAGTATGTTTGCATCTTGGTAGATTCATAAGCAGCAAACTTTACCATGTCCCTACATAAGATCATTACAATACAGTGACAAACTCTCTGTATCTATAAATACTAAAACAATATTTGTTATAACACAGCTCCTCCTAGGCAGAAGTAGAGCAATTGTATGCTTGGAGATAGATATGTTACAATTTCCAGAAACTTCCAGTACTGTGAAGGGGAAAAGGAGTTTTGTAAAGATGAAATAAAAAATTAATAAAACCACCCCAACTTATTACTTTTGCTGCTATAGAAACTGAACAAAGAACAATAACTACTTGCCAATTTCTTCTGGCTCCTACAGTGAATAAGCCTAAAATACTGAGATTTCAAGGACAAGGATTGCTGTCAATAACTAAATATTTTTCTATTCTGGGATTTACCAGCACATTACCTTGGAGGTGTTTAGTTTCTAAACCTTTGTGAAATTCTTTTTTTTTTTTCTGAAGTACAAGCCATTATAAGTACATGAAGCATGTTGTTGTGGAAAGGCAAATAATTTTTACATAGAGAAATCAATTAAAGGGTCAATCTAGTCCTGAAATTAGGAATGTATTCACTGCATTTTACTTATATTTATAAAGGACAGTGCTTTTATAAAAAGAAAAAACACATCAAATTTGCAGATGTGCCTAGTCCTGCACAGCACCTGGGAGCTTATAAGGAATGAAATGTCCTTGTTTAGATGTTTATTGCCACTCAGTTATAATATGTTCAGAGCAGCTGTATCTGTATAAGAGGCTTCTGCTGAGACTCCCTTCTTCTGACCCACAGGTGGTTTTTCTCTGTACAGGAGAAGAAGCCAAGGCATTTCTACCCAATAATAATGTAAGATTTACAATATATTTTTAACAGCCTGCAGTTTGGACTTCATCTAGAAATGAAGGTGCAGTTATTTTAGGACACAGAATAAGACTTTCAGTATGCTTTTATCATGTTTTCCTACTTCAAAAACAATAACCGAATTCTAAACTTACTGGAATTAAATGGCAGCCTTCATTGCTTGTCTTGGCAAAAATTTTTACTTGTTAAAATTTAGAATAGCATAGGCAAAATTAACCACAAGAAAGTTTGTATCTGTGGGGGAAAAGGTATCTAGACTTTTCTGGCAAGTAAAAGGTGAGAGAATTCACTTCTGTTCTCCTTTGCCTAGATTTACAGTGGGTGTTCTTGTTGAAAAATATCTCATCAGTGAGAGATGGACATTCTTTTATTCAGGTTCCTTAAAATATTCTCCATCTTCATCTTTCTCAGTCTGTGTTTAAGGCATATGGTATTCTTCCAAGTAATTTGCTCTGCCAGATGTTAATTTGAGTATCCTCCTATGTGCAACAAAAAGAGATATAACTGAAATATCTTTCAACTATAATTTAACCTACAATATCTCAGTGACAGGAATATTCTTGATGTGGATTGGAGAGAAAAAGAAATGTGATGGGACAGAATAAATGCTGAAGGTCTTTCAAACCTGAAGGACTCCTTAATTATGAACTCTAAGAAATTTTACACAATTGTCCAATATCATTTCTTAAGGATCTTTGCAAGCAGAATGAATGTTAAAAAAAGTAGTCATGGAAATCACAGATGATAGGGAAGGCCATTTACCGTCAGCAACATTCTCTAGAAAGAGTCAGTGATTTTCCTACAGGATCGTTTCTAAATGGTTTTGCAAGTGCACTTCAGTCATAATGGGTGTGATAATGTGGAGGAGGAGATGCTATCATTCGGAATACTAGCAGCCATAAACACCAAAACCCTCAAAGTTAACACCTAAATTCCCAAGCATTTCCAATTCAATTAGGTTCTTTCCTACAGAAGAATTTCATAAATTCATTTCAGCCATTTACAGGAGCCGCTGGAATTTCTAATATGTCCTTTAATGCAAAGTTTCTTGAATATAATATAATATAAGCACAGTACAGCATCGCCAATTGCTACTCCGTGCTTTTATTGCATACTTCCTTTTAAGACAGACAACTTTAAAGCATTTACCTGTTAAGAGTGCATAATTCTGGAAATCCCTTGCTGTTACAGTATATAGCATCAGAAGCTTCCGCCTTGAATTAGAAGGAGTTTCCAGTTGTATATTCTTCATCATTTCCCCAGTATAGCAGTGAATGTAAATGACATTTCTGCCTGGGGCTTTTCAGTGTGCAATCCGCTTATGACACAGATCTGCCTCTCATTTGTCACTCTCTGTCCATAGACAGTAGTCAGCCCTTCAGATGTGGAAATTTAAATTATCTATAAAATCTTAGAATTATAGCACTGCAGAACCACTACAGTAGGTGGGGAAAACAATGAATTTAAAGTTAAACTACAGAATAATTCTCTTATTGTTTTAATATAACTGCAAAGTATCTGTCTATCATACATAAAGTTATATTTTAAACAAGTTGCTTGTATAGTTTGTCTTGTATTTCTTAGTAAATTCAATTCAATCATTTTGACAAGATGCAAGTAATAGTGGATTTAGTACACTAAATAAAGATTCTTTCTTGTCTCTGCTTCAATAAATAGGGCTACTTTCAAAATTCTTGATAATTTATTTACAAGTTAAATAGAGAGAGAGTTAATAAATATTTGCAACTCAGATCACTTGAGTTTTGCCATACCATGAGTGGAGGGGAATAGATGAACTCTGCAATCCTAAATATAGGCCCATTACACTTGTCTACGATTACATCAAGACTAATCAGAATTTTGTCTACTTCAAAATTTGTTCATTGCATGGTAGCAGCTCACTCCAACACTTACAAAATAACAGGTGGAATTTTGGCTGTATGAAGCTGAAGGGTAAAATGCTTTTTATTTCTAGAGAAGCCGAGATTACACACTGCATTTTCAGATGTTTGCAGAATAAAGATATCAGGAATGTTCATCTGCAGGAAGTGATTTCCCATACACCAGATTTCCTTTAAAAACATGTCCTAGCTTGAAGCAAAGGCACAGCTTACACTGGTAAAGTCATGTTATTGAAGGAATCATCAGTACCAGACTTCATGGTCTGTAAAATGGGTTCAAGATTATGTCAATATGTTACAGAAGTTGGTGTCAGCACTCTTGAATGCATTTGAAATTTGATGCATATCCTACATACACACCCGCAAAAATAGGATTTGTACACTCTATAATATCCTAGAATGGCCATTCCTTGCCCCCAAACCAGAAGTAATATGAAATGAAGCAGTAATGACACTTTCAGTTAGAAGTGTTCAACTATTTAAATGTCACTCCCATTTGCTGTATGACTCCTCCTTCCCTCTGGAGCAGATATAGTGGAACGATGGAGGAAACACTTTAACAGGGTCTTAAAAGGGTTAATAAAAACTTACCAAATAATTTTCTAATGGAAAACAGAGAGTTTTGCATAAATGTTTCTATTTCTGTTCCTCTACACAGAATGGGCAATACAGATAATTCTAGGGTTTTTTCTGACAAAAAACATAGTTGGCCTTGTTGCTTCTGTGCTAGTAAACTGAGCAGGGAATGGACCTGAGCTCTGTCACTCTGTCACTCTGTCATGTGATTGATTATTCCAGCTCTTAAACCAGTAGGATCCATGGCACAGGTCGAGGTCCAGCTCACTGGTGCTTCCTCAGACAATGCCTGGATATGCTGCAAGGTCAGCACCTGCCAGGACAATGAACAACAGAAAGTTCGGGTTGGAAGCCTCTGTTTTGTGGAAATAAGGAAGACCAGCTGTAAGGACACAGACTACATCATGATCACAAATGTGCCTGGTCTATTTCGTTTGCACAGATATTATAAATGAGAAGAGAGGGAAAACCTACTCCTGAAAATGTTTTTGTAGAAGAATTATATTCACTACGTGAAAATTATACTTCTGTGAGAAGACTTGCAAATATTTCATTAACAGCAATCAGGTTTTGTATGAGATTAAACTGAATATCACTAGAGCAGCTTCTGCTTTCACGCCACATTCCCTCACTGGGACCTGAAAGAAATGAGGAATATTTGAACTACTTGCTGGGGGGGATCAGAAAAAGACACTTGGTCTTCTGTTTGTGTGTGAAGTCAAAAAAGCAGAATGGTATTATGGGTATGTGTGCTACTAGAGGACTGATTTGTCACATCAAATAGGTAAGAAAAAAGCGGACTAGAGAACAAAAGGACATTGTTGTGCTTTAAGTAATTATCTATTTATCTCTTGTGTTTTGTTTTGCTTGGTTGGTTGGTTTTTATTAGTTCTTCCTAGGTACTAATCTTTCAGCTCTACTTTTTTTCTTCTCTTTTTCCTCCTGCCCGTTGATTTTGCCTTTATCTTTTGGAGGGAAGTTGTGAAATTGTTGGTTTCTTATTGGCAAGCATGAAAGCTTGGTATTTTATCATCAATATTCACTGCACCATTCAGATAAGAATTCACTCAATATAACCCTGCGTGAGGAGATTTACTGAAAATTACTGCTCTCTGTACAAGGTTACAAATGCCAATAAGATACTGGGGGCTCAGAGATAGTGCTCAGCCAACATGTAAGGGTCAGCTGGATAACTAAAAGGCAGATTGCTTTCCATCACACTGATCATTTCTATTTCATTTGGCATTTTGTCCCTGCTTAATTATATACTTTATCTAAATCAAGTAGAATCTGAGAAACTTTTTCATTAAGATCTTTTCATTTAAATAAAAAAATAATTACAATCATTTCTGTGCAAAAGAGTGGAAAATTTTGAGTTTGTATTGAACAGATCATGCTAATGCGAGCAGCCACATGAAAAGCTGTCTCTAAATTGTCTTTTCTTTTTCAAAGTGCAAGCAGTCACAATGTCAGCACATTTCACTTGCAGATTTCTCACTCAGATCTTAGTGTTTTTCAATAGTATTCATCTCCAAAAAGGATCAAAGTGGTGAATAACAACCATCCATTTCCTGTCTCTAAGCTCCTAAAGCTTACAGTTGTATTAGATTTGCTTCCATTGACTCCCCTGCATATGTCAAACATCAACACAAATAACGGTGTGGAGGGTAAATATATTTGGCTACTACAGCACTTAAATCACAGATGTTTGCAGATTTGTTAATGAGATGACTTGCCTGGGCTGTGGTGGAGATGGTGCAGTGGGGAAGAGAAGCCAATTAGGTTAACACAGGTACACGACCTATTTGTTCCATGCGAGAGGTGACGTGGTCCTGCTGGGAGGTTTGGCAGTGAGCACAGGCTCCTGCTGGGAGGCTTTCATGGGCTCTCCCTTGCTCCATGAGTCCCCCAGATGGAGAGATGATCCCCAATCCTAGAGCATGGCTAGGGGACTTTCCTCCCTAGAGCTGTTTTTCAGACACTTTTAGTTATCCCAATACACTTGAGTGTCCTTATCTTTAGTACTGGCTAAAGATAACCTTGCTGATGATCAGATCGTTTCAGTTTCGATTTGTTGGTTTCTGATTTGCTTCACTATTGCTGGTGTTCATGATATGCTTGTTCTGGACACAATGAGTGAGACTTCTTCAAGATCTACAAGTTGTTTTGCCAATTTGGCTACTTCCTTGGTCACAGCAAAACTATCCTGCTGCCTGAGACAGGGGGATGATCATGTTTTCAATCTCAAATACTAGACCTCTGATTATGAAGAATCTGACTGGGATTCAACACATAAATATATTTTATCCTGTTCTAGAAGGAGATCCAGAAATTCAGTCTGGACTATATTAAGATGCATTCTTTCACTCTGCACTTGACCTTCAAATTCTGTTGCCTTAAGTAGAAAATTTGTAACCAAGGAAACATGAATTATTTCCCTTATTATTCAGTAAATTTGACACAAACTACAGAAACCATCCATCCATTAGCACTCTAAAGCTAGAATGTTGTCCTACTTCCTTTCCTATAATTTCTTTCTGTCTTTGATAAATGACTTATAGCTTCAATGTCAGATATCATGGATATACAGACCATGGCAGAAGAAATAAAAAGAAAAAAGCAATTATGCTCCTTGACATATATGAAGAAAGATTTATGATTTCTCTTTCCTCTGTAGTTTAAATGTTTCTTGCAGAACTGTAGTGAATTACCCAGCAGTTCCCTCAGAAAAGGGTTGTAATGGGAGGGGGGGGCGGTTGTGCCAAAGATTCCAGATTGTTATGATTATCTCTGGTTCTAATTAACAGTTTTGACACCTTTCAGACAGAGCTAATTCTGAGAAAGTGCTGATAAGAATAGTGATAATGTTATGATTAATGCACATAATCAGGGCTAAAAAGACCAAAGTTAATACTGTAGGTTGGCTATAGAATTCTCTGCTCTGTTCAAAACAATGTTCAAGATTTCCTAAACTTTCTTAGACCCCAGCCAGGCTGAGTATTGGAAAAAATATGAACATGGCTTTTTAGTGAAAGAGAGAAGGTGATTAGAAATAATCAATTAATGCCAAATGAACTCTTTGGCTTCTACTGCAGAAGTAAAAATAACATCCTGCATGACTTTTAAAGCTAATACTGAATTTTCCATTCTTTGGGGTTATATTTTCTGGGTTTCTTCTTTCTCTGTCCGCAGCCATCTGAAGTGTATTGAATAAACAAACATGCACTAACCAGAAGAGTTTCCCATGTTGCTGGGTATGCAGATTTGTTGCAGGCAGGAGTCATCCAACTAAAAATTTGCAAGGAAACCTTTTTTGTGAAATTTCTTAACAATTTGAGTTGCAAATCAAGGTATCAAATTGTGAAGGTGAAAACAGCAATGAAATTGTTCAAAGCCTTTTAATATAAGTACCCAATTTACTATTATCTGTCATAGTACTAAAACAATTGGTGATTGGGGAAAGAGAACGAAACTTGACTTGATGTGCATAGAAATTAAGATTAGTTCAAAGCCTTCCAGTGTAACTATATCAGATTGGCAAAACAATATGATTTATGGACTGTTAATTAAATCTCCTTTCTCTGTGTCATTATAAATATCTTTATCCAGACAACCAAGCCATAATTATCTGATGACAGTACGTGGCATACTGATGAAAACCTTGACTCCAACAACTCAAAGCTTGGCAAATATGACAATAAAGGACAACCACAAGTAGAATACTTGTCAACTATTCACAAATAAAATTGAACATACAATCAATAAATAGTCTTTGCATTTTCTGTAATCATGTAATGAAAATACTTTTATAAATATATTGAGAGCAACCTCAGCTACTTTGACCCTGACACCAGGCTGTGTGGTGTCATCGACCACCTGTGCAAACCCCATGAGGCTGAATCAACAAGGCCAGGTGCAAGGCCCTGCACCTGGCTCAGGGCAATCTTAAGCACAAGTACAGCATGGGTGAAGAATGGATTGAGAGCAGCCCTGGGGAAAAGGACTTGGAATGTTTGTGGATGAAAACTTGGACATGAGCATTCACATCCTAGAAAGCCAACCACTTCCTGGGCTGTATCAAAAGATTATATGGTTCAGATTAGATAACGGGGAAAAAAAATCACTAAGAGAAGTGTTAGACACTGGAATACGTTGCCCAGGGAGATGGTGGAGTCACCATCTCAGGAAGTGTTCAAGAAGTGTCTGGATGTGGCATTTGGGGATATGGGTTAGCGGTGATTATGGTGGTGCTGGGTTGACTGTGGGACTAGATTATCTTGAACATCTCTTCCAGCCTCGATGAATCCACAATGAGCACTGTGACCAGTGGGTCAAGGCTCTCATGAGACCTCACCTGGAGTACTGTGTCCTGCTCTGGAGTCTTCAGCATAACAAGGACATGGATCTGTTGGAGCAAGTCCAGATGGGGTCACAAAGATGCTCAGAAGGCTTGAGCACATCTCCTATGAAGACAGGCTGAGAGAGTTGGGGTTGTTCAGACTGCAGAAAAAAAGGCTTCTGGAAGACCTTATGGCACCTTTCAGTACCTAAAGGGGCTTCTAAAGAGCTGGAGAGGGACTTTTTAAAAGGACGTACCAATAGGATAAGGGGGAATGGCTTCAAACTGAAAGAGGGCAGGTTTACATCAGATATAAGGAAGAAATTTTTCATTATGGGGTTGATCAAACACTGGAACTGGTTGCCCAGAGAAGTTGTGAATTCCCCATCCCTGGCAGTGTTCAAGGCCACTGGGCCTGGATGGGGCTTTGAGCAACCTGGTCTAGCAGAAGGTGTCCCTATCCATGGCAGAGGACAGAACTGGATGGTCTTTACTGTCCCTTTAAACCAAACCTATTCTACAGTTTTATGATTCTACATTCAAAGTATTTTATTAAGGTAGAACCACCTATGGTAATTGCTATAATGATATGAATTCCTTGATTCTATCTGGCTGATGAAGTTACCAAAGGTAGGGGGTTTTATTTGCGAATAACTTTAAAAAATAGCTAATTATTGTTACTATATTATGATTGATCTAATGAAAATTATATAGGAATTAGCTTTGTCCAGCAAATAAAAACTATATCTCTGGCATTCAATTCTATATGTTATAATGTAAGCAATCTCTTTCATAAAATGAGTTGTTCAAGGATGCATTTCTCATCACTTGATCCATGAAAGGAAAATACTTTCATAAAACAGCTTTGAGCTCTAGCAGCTCCAGATAAAAATTCAGTACTCTTACAACAAAGTTGGGGTTTTTTTCTATGTAGTCTCATCATCTGGTCCATAACTTCTAGTATACATAACATTATTGGACTCCTTTACAAGAAGCATTAAAATGGAGCAGTAGAATATTTTAACAGTTAATATGCAGAAGAATATTATAAAAAGTTAGATTTTTGTGCCTCTGTAAATGCTCACTAAATCTTCATTTTCTAATTTGCTTGAGTAAATAAATTTTAATTGTTATGAGAGTTCAGACAGCTAACATGAATTCTTTTTGCTGTAGTATTCTGTATTTGCATAACACCTCTCCTCTAAAAGGGTGACTACATGTGACAGGTAAGTATTGTTTATATTTCTGTCTTTCCTTTACCCTTCAGCCACACCATCTTGGCCTCTATTTCTTGTTGTCTACTATGTTACACCCTATTCAGCATTATGGAAGGCCTAATGCTGATGGCATTGCAATTGTACTATTTATCAACAGAGAATAATGGTGTAACGGGAAAGGATAATTACTGAATGTAAGAAAAGAGGACAGGTGAAAGCATTCTATAGTTCTGATATTACTGACATTATATTTCTGTGAAAAAAAAGAAGAAAACTCAAATTATTGTTCTTCACAATATTCACTGATTCCAGTGCTATCACAGTTTCTTTTGTAATAAAAGACAAGTAATCACCTTAAAGTAATCAGATAATTAATTCTGGAAAAAATATATGGGATAGAAGGGAGAGTTTTTGCCTATAGTACAGAACTTATATCACATCTACACAACACTGCCATCCAGAACACCAATTTCACTTGATTGTCTGTGCATTTAATTCGATTTATTTTTCCTGACTTCTGTCTCTTCCTATGGTGGTTTGGATGCCCACCAAAGCCACTCTATCTCTGCCCTCCTTACCTGGACAGGGGAGAGAAAATATAACAAAAGGCACATAGTTGAGATAAGGGCAGGGAGAGATCACTCGCCAGAGACTGTCATGGGTAAAACAGGCTCAGCTTGGGGAAATTAGTTTAATAAGGTAAGAAGTTACCAATCGAAAGCAGAGCAGGATAATAAGAAGTAAAAAAAATCTTAAACCACCTTTCCCTTACCCCTCTCTCCTTCTCTGGCTTAATTTTATTCACAATTCTTTGCCTCCTCCCCTCCCAGCGGCTCAGGGAGATGTGGAATGAGGGTTACAGTCAGTTCATCACATGTTGTTTCTCCTGTTGCTTCCCCCTCAGGGAGAGGAGTCCTTCCTCTGCTCCAGCATGAGGTTCCTCCCACAGGAGACAGGCTTCCAAGAACTTCTCCAACATAAGACCTTTCCATGGCCTGCAGTTCCTTGTGAGTGGGTCCCTAGAGAGGGTGTTTCCCATGGGACAAAGTCCCTCAGGAACAGCCTGCTCCAGTGTGGGTCCTCCACGGGGTCACAAGTGCTGCCATCAGACCTGCTCCAGTGTGGGCTCCTCTCTCCACAGGGCCACAGGTTCTGCCAGGAGCCTGCTCCAGCAGGGGCTTCCCACAGGGTCACAACGTCCTTCAGGCACCCACCTGCTCTGGCATGGGTGTCCACCAAGGGCTGCAGGTGGACCTCTGCTCCCCCAGGGATCTGCTTGGGCTGCAGGGACACAGCTGCCTCACCATGGGCTGCACCAGGGGCTGCAGGGGAATCTCTGCCTGGAGAACCTCCTGCCCCTCCTTCTGCACTGACCTTGGGATCTGCAGGGTTGTTGCTCTCACGTGTTCCCACCCCACTCCACTCTTCTCTGTGCACAATTACTTCTGCTCAATAACTTTATTTTTCCTTCTTAAATATGTTATCACAGAGCTGTTACCACCATTGATGACTGGCCTGGCCCTGGCCAGCAGTGGATCCACCTTGGAGCCAGATGGCCTTGGCTCTGTTGGGTGTGAGGAAGCTTCTGGCAACTTCTCCGAGAAGCCCTCCCTATTGCACCCTCTGCTATGAGAACTCTGCCATGCAAGTCCAAAACATTTGCTCTCTATCCAAAACAGAGAGACAACAGACAATGCAGTTGTCTGAACACAAGCATTCCTGTCTATTTGAGTTAGCCTAGAGATGCCTCCAGCTGCTGCTACAGAAGGGTGAGAGACTTGCCAAGACATGTGTTGCGTTTGTCAACACCTTGCACGTGTTTGGACAGAGTGGGACATCCCAAATCACGTGTTTAGGGGTCTGAATTGAGACCACACATAAGCACATTTTGTTTGAACCATGTAGCTCACTATGATGAAGTGCATTAGGAGGAGGTACCTACCCTTTCCCTGCATTTAGCAGAGAAAGTTCAGGGATTTCATTCAGTTCACTTCTGTGGCTATGCTTGCCACTAAATATGTGTTCATCATAATAGACAAAAATGGAAAAACTTACTCAAACAGTAATATTTCATAATATCAACTTTAAAAATTGAACTCAAACCAGAAGCCCCACCACCACCCAGTCTCCCCAAAAGTGTCAGTAGAGGTTAAGGTTATCCTTCCATTGTAAAACTTAATCTTCTACTAGGAAAAAGCCATTGGAGATAAATTAGGAACAATGACCTATGGGAAAATCTTTAAAAAGAGGATTGGAGTACTTCTTGTATGGCTATTGCTATTGTGAGATATGTTAACATGGAAGATAATGAACTTTTGGGGAAGAAACCTCTATGGATATTTTTGCAAATATATTAATAAACTACACAAAATGGTATCTTCCATGAAACACTGTGGCACTGAAGTCTAAGCAAATAAGAAGTTCACAAGTTAGAAAGTTAGAGTTTAATTTCTACCTCCAGTTTAGAACCTTTTTTTTTTAATTTGCAGTAATATCTTGACCACTAGTATACAATATCCTTTTAATATTTTCTGACTGATCTGTTTGGGTTTGTATAAAGATATCTTAATAGTCTTTGGAGCATGGATTAGAAAGCAGATGTTTGATTTCTCAGGGGCCTGTTGTAACCCCCAGCCTGCAGAGTTGGTCAGCTGCCCCATCACAGACTGTGACTGCTTCCACAGAAGCTCCAAAGTCAGGAAAGGATCCAGTACAGTAATTGAAGGTAAATCCTGTAATTATTCTTTTAGGTAGTATGAAAAAATGCAAAAGATTTTTGAAAATTCATCGCTATGCTGAATCCAAAGCAATTACTCAAACAGCTAATAATCCATTGCTTATTAGTACAACATGTTTTTTTCAAGCATCTGGATGTGGGTGTTAAATCCCTAACAGCTGTTAGTGATTCCCTGCTGTATTCCTGTATTTTTATTATTGTAATCCATGTATCTCTTGAATATTAGAAGCATCTTAACACACAGAGTTACCAAGCAACTGCTCAAGACAGCTTTATTATATGCCCATTTTTTGCATGCTTCATGAGTCTGCTCTGGGAACTGAATTATCAAAGCACAGGGACAGAAGACTAAGCTGGAGGAAGAGACCCGCTAAAGGAGACAGCAATTTTAGAGGACTAATTCTATGAAAACCCTCTCTATTTAATAAACTCCAAAGACTCAAAGAGTATAGAGGCTGTTAACTTTCTACAGCTCCAGGCTTCACACAGGCATGTGAGGCTGGCTGCAAGCTTCTTGCCACAAACAGGATTTTAAGGACTTAAGTCTTTCTATCTTGGCCCTAGAATTATACCTTTGGAGAGCATATTCTCAAACATTCAACCTTAAGTACAAACCCGATGACTCCAACATAAATGAGCAGCTGAATTTGACAGTTTGTATGTGGCAGCAGGACTCCTACATGCAGTGTCAGTATTCCTCATTTTATTTAGTCTAGATTTTGCACCCTTTAGTTGCACCTCATCATATTTTTAGGCCTTTTCTCCAACCTGAAGAGAGCTCAGATCTTACATCTTTTATAAAAGCCAGATATTTCCTGTAATCACATGATTTCTCAAAGCTACAGTGCTTGGAAGCAAGCAACTACATATTTATTTTATATATTTGTCAGCATACTTTGATTATGGTATGTGGAATTGATTTGATTATGGAAACTGTCACACAGGTTTTTTTAGAAAACTGCATTTTATACACACATTAATGCTTAAACTGTAACAAATATACAATTTAATCAGAGATTAGAGGAGAAGGTGATCATAATATTCCCTCTTGGAAAGTGAAGTGTTTCTGAGAATAATGATACCAAATAGGACTAGAGCATTAAAAAAAGTGAATATATGAGACATGAAACGTGTTCATTGAAAGGATTTTGGGTTTAAGGCTAAGTACTTTATAAGAAAATATGATTTTGTTCAGTCTGAAAAATACAAACTGTTCTTCTTTTCTTCTGTACTTCTAACTTCAAGTGTGCTATGGCATTGTAGAATGAATTTTCTGTATTTTTTTTCTAGCAATAACACCCACAAGAGGATCTGCAGGAGTTAGCACATCTCCTGCAGAGCTTGTGTTCAGACAAAATTAAGAAATCTTTCTGGATAGCAGCTGACATGGAATAGAGCTATTTTTCTTTTCCCTGTAACCTTGAGAACTCCGGCTTCCAGGAACACAGCTTACTGCTATGCTAACAGGTCTGTTACTGACAGGCAGTTGTCTTAGGCTTTGCTGCTTGCCTTGGAAGCAAGATAAATGCATTTTACTGGCTACTGTGCTTGGACTCACATTGATAGTTCAAGCAGAACAAGCACCAGTGTCTGATCTAGACAACCGGATAAACTGTTTCTGTATAAATGAGATTTTTCATGTAGAAATGCAGTGTGCTTTCACATAGCTAATCAAATGGGATGAAAACTTGCTGAAAAGCTGTAGCACTCATACATCCCATTAAAAGGGTATGCAACTTAAAGAAAGTGAAAAGCTCTACAGGATAATTTGAAAAAAATAGTTGTATGTTATTAGCAGGGTAAATGTGATAGTTTTTCCAAAGTATACTTCTGGGTCAAATTGATTTCAGATCACTTGGAATGTGAATTCACATCAAAAGCTGTGGCAATCCTTTCTTGAGCAAGTCTCATACCAGCACTGACGTAGTGGTTGCCATAAATTGCCACCAGGGAGAGGGAGCACTGAAGAAACGATGGGATGACTTTCCGTCCCACGCCTAAAACCATAGTGGGAACCATAGCAACAGCTGAGCATGAGACTACAGCATGTTTCATATCACATAAAGAACATGATAAATCAGGTGGACTCACACTGACAGCTTTTAATTTTTAAGTGGTTATCACAACATGCAAACCCTGGTTTTATGTTCAAGGATACAAAGAGGATGTGCTTATGGGATGCCTTATTTGGTCCATTAATAACTGGCCACACAATTTCAGACATTAAAATCTGCTTCTCTTCCCTCAAGCAGCTGCGAAATTAAACCTGCACTTGTGGGTCATAAAGCATTAACCCCTCAACACTAAGTGAAAGGCTCACCTTTGTTAGTAAATAAGTCCACTGATTTTTGAAGATGGACTAGCAAAAGTCAACACTAGAATGGCACAAAGCATTATAATGGTCATGCTGTTTCATGCATCTTCTCTGGAAATACTCACCAGCCTTTCCCCACTCACCCGAGGAATTATGCAGGATAATAAAGATTATTTAAGCTTTGTTTCTTTAGACTACTCTATTTTAGCTGTAGAAGGAACATGGCATTGTCAGTTGAATATGCTAAACTGGCTTTTTCGTGTAATATCTGGAAAAAGAAATCAGCTTTGTGTTTCCTTTTGCATAATACATTAACACCCTGTCACCTATAAATACTCAGACTCAACCTTCTGTCAGATTCCATTTGTATTTCTATTTAATATTTTCTTCCTCTCCTTTCAGCACACTCTTTGATACTCTTTGCCTTTTCACTGGCTTCTTGAGAGCTTGTCTGCACATGAAATTAATTTAGCAACTCTTTTGAATATTCCTGTTTTGAAATCTTACTCACTTTTAGGTTGATTTAATTTCTGAAGTAATCTAAATAGGCGATAAAATACCCTAATAAAGATTTCTAAATACATTGGTATTCAGGAAAAAATACTGCAGATTACAATCACTCTCTGCCTTAATGCAAAATAACATTTTATTTGTGGTCTTAAAATAAAGTCTATTGCTACTGAGACTCTCCCTAGTGGAGTGAGACTATGATTGATGTTGAAAATATAATTAAATGAATAATATAATATAATGTAATTTGTAATTGTAACATAGTTCTACCATAGCTGTCTTTTTAAAATCTACTTTAATCATATTTGATATAGCTCCCGGAAGCTATGAATGATTCTGGAAATAGAAAAGTCTATCTCATCTGATAGACTTCCTACTTTCTGCATGACCATTGCAATACAGAAGTGTCCAGAGATCTTCTACAGTGAATACTTCAAATTTGATTAATATGGTCTATTTAATTGATTTTGTTTCATCTATTTGCTGTACCGCTCTTCACTTTGAGCCACTAACATGGAGGTCCCCACATCATTCCATTGACTATGGATGGAATCTGGAGGGTTTGAATAAGGAAAAATTGTCTCTCAATTTCTGACTTCTTTTATCATGCAGGCCGCCTCATCTGGACACCTTCTCAGCTCTGGTGGATTGACGTCATTATTGGGATATTGAATCCACAACTGTGTACTCTTCATTCTTGTCCTCCTCTTCCTCCTCCTCCTCCTCCACAGTGTCTTTGTATGCCTGCACTGCAGAATGAGAAATGTCCTGGGAGGGACACTCAGCACTGAGACCCTTTTCCTACAGTCAGCACTGTTCTTTTCCCTGCCCCTTTCTGGAAATCTCCAACAATATGTCTCCAAGACAAATCCTTGGGCAATCTTGGGGGGCAGTCTACCTGCTCAGAGGCAACATCATTACATCTACCCGTTTCCCAAATGCAAGGATCCCTTACTCTCACTCATGCTGAGGCACTGGGCAGGTTGCACCACACCTGCAGAAAAACTACAAAAATATTGTTTCTGGGCCATAAGGTGGACACATGGCTTAGTGGTGTGCTACATGGTTTTTAAATAATGAGCTTAATTTACTCATTATTCTTACTCCTTTACCAACCTCCCCACCCTAAAACAGAAAATTTTTGTTATTATCCACTTCTACCAGTGAAACATTTCTTAGAATTGGCCTTAAAGAGACAGAAAACTACCTCAGTGCAATTATATATTGTTGATGGCAGTCCTGGAAATCTTAACAGTTCTTTTTGTTTGAAAAGTACATATGTGCTTGTATACATATATTGCAACTGAGAAAAGCTACTGCTTAGCAAATAAAAGCATATTGTCAATGGAAAATTTGTCAAAATCCCAATTTTCTACAAGCTTTTACAATGGTATATTTTTCTACCAGCTTTTTTATGTCATCAGTGCACTTGCTGAGAATAGACAGATTCTGGGGGTTTACACAGGTTAAATTACCTTATGACATTGTATGATTGCTTTGGAACACAGTAATATATCTACTACATCCAGTGCTTGAGTCCTAGGCCCTAGCAACATTATTTAAAGCAAGGAGCTGTCAGGAAGATTCTGCACTCATTCTTTGCCCCTATACAGTTCAAGAGGAGGATACAGCTGCTTCACGCTCACAAAGATTTTACCAAAAGAAATCACATTTTTTGTTCCGCACTTTTTAATCTGCTTCTGCTATTTACATAGTTAGGATACAGACTGAAATAAAGATTTCTTGCATTTTAAATGTAGTGAGATCTGAGCTCTCACTGAGTGGAGAGGGTTCAGGAGCTGAGGTTTTATTTTCAGTAGCTTTGGGCATCTGCCCCTGATCTTTCCCTGGTCCTGGGATTATAATAGTTGTTTTCTGCATTGATGGAGGAGGAAAAGAAAAAGAGGAACAAATGTCAACACAGTGATGTGTTTAAAAGGTCAAAATTAAACATGAAGTTAGATCCGCCATGGGACAGGACAGCAGAGCACTAAAAAAGGAATGACCATCCCTGAGGAAATGTCCTGGCAGTTCTGCAAACCGGGGCAACAGCCAGGAGTTTTCACTGTGTTTGCCAGCAAGGACACAGCTCCCGCCACGGTGGCATGAGGGACAGTGAAAAGCCGGTCTCTGTCCTCTGCACGGACTCCACAACTCTGCCCAGCTGCCCGTGGCTCTGCACTGTCCCTTGGGCATGGACATGTCACAGCTCCAGCCTCTTGAAAATCTGCTAGGCGCTTTCCAAGCCATTGTCAGATCCCATTGACAACAGACCTCAAGGCTCTTCTTTCTTGTATGAAAACAAAACAAATATCTGATATATCTCTGGTTTTATTTTATAATATCTAATATGACTGGAAACACATCACTTGTAAATATGGACAATGTTTGACTTAATTTTTTATTTTAATCAATATCCCAAAGCATATTCCCAAGGATTTTTGTTAATACTGACTTTAAGCAATTAACAGATGTGATTCTTCTGCCAAATGTTAATTAAGGTAGTATAGTGAACAATCTGTACTAGGACTAGATCTTTAAAGGATGCACAGAAATTCTACTTAAAAATCTGGTGCTTTTCCACAGCAGTTAACAATCCTTTCCAGTCATGTTATGAAGTCTGTAGGAATTTATAGGAATTTCAAAGCAGTCTGAACCTCAGAGGATGCCATTAAGGAGCTTGCAGAAGATCTGTCAACAGCTAGTCAATGCTCCCTCTCATCTCTCCACCATCTAAAACTATTTATGAACAACTGTCAGTGACATTATAACATTTGCTGCAGGATGATAAATCACAAAAAGACAAAAAAAGTCCAAAACAAACAAACAAAAAGCTCCAAAACAAACAATTAAAAAAAAAATAACGAAAAAACCACAACCACCAAAAATCTTCCATAAACCCCACCAAAGTAGCTGTTAGTCACAGGGAAATATAAACAACAACAATAAGCTTTCCCTGCTTCTTCTTCTTCTTGTTTCTTAATATATTTCAGTTTGTTTGTTCTGAGCACCATCTGCTGGATGTTGCCAGCTTGCACGAATATCCCTCCCTGGAGTGAGAGCAGGTTATTCACACACACAAGCTGAGTGAGGCAGATCCTGCTTTCACATACAAAGACACCACCTTTTATAGAAATATCCTCCCAATCCTCATAAAATATAGGCAACTGAGATATGTTTTATCACTTATTTTTAAACACGTGTGAGGCACTCAGTAGGTCGTGGATTGCGTCGGTGTTGGAAGTGCTAAAACAACTCAGTGGTCAGTGGTACAGCAGAGTGCTCCTGTATCAGGCACTAATCTGCTCTTACCTCCAGACAAGCACTGGCCAGAGTGTGCCTGGGGAAAGACAAGCTGTAATCCTAATTATCAGACTCATGTTTACTTGGTGTTAGAAGGTGTAAAAAGAGGGGTTCAACCTTCCACTTTTGTTTTAGGCTTACTACCCTGCCCTGTAATGTAGCAACCACAATCTGATGTGTTTCCTTATTAGAAAATACCAACTGAATTTCTCCAAAAGGTCTGGTTTCACTGACTCTGCTACTTTGCCATTACAGCCTATTAGACTTGTATAAGGAAAACACAATCATCTCATCTCATCTTGTAATCCCCAAGACACCTACTTTAGAAGCCTTTCAAACTATGTGCATGTAAGCTGTGACATTAAAATGTCCACACTGGTCTTTATTAGCTGCTGCTTAATTTTTTTTTACATCAATTTTGCAAAAGTTAGTGAGTTTTGGCAGGTGTTTCAAGCAAATCTTGGGGAAAAAATAGCAATATTATAAATTGTTATCTGTGCTGAGTGACTAACATACAATTATTATCTGTGTGGAGCTGATACAGTTATGAAGAGAACTGTACCAAACACTTTTGAGCAGAAAAGTACCCTTGACTGAGCTAGACCTTGAAGAGGGAATGAGATAAAGAAAGAACCCTCTCTTCCAGAATTGTCTGTTATTTTTTGCCACAACCACCCTGATTTCTCCCTGAAAACTGAGGCAAAATGGAGATGTTGCTAAGGGCAAAGGCAAAACTAACTAGTGCAGAGAGAAGGAGCAAAATAGAACATGTCTAGAACCACATTTGAGGGGGATTCTATCCATGTGCCCCAAAATTCAAGCCATTTAGTCCATAAAGAACACATGTCAAACAGAAACCATTTCAGGACAATTTCCATTTGTTATTTTTCCTTTGGTAGCACAGGATATATAGACCAATTTGAATAGACAGTCTACAGTGTTTACAAAAAATAAATTCCTTCTACTTTGGATTTTATTGTGAATATATGAGGAATATAAGACTCTAGATAATAGTATGTGTCCGCAAAGGGTAGATCAAGAACCAACACTGTGGATGTTATAAACACCCTCAAAATTTCCTTAGAGACTTTCTTTTCTGAAATTAAAAAAATTGTGAAAAATTTGTTTTTGTTTTTTTTTCTTCCTTAGTCCCAATGTGATTGCTGTAGCATTCCAAAAGATAATATTCAGGGGTTTATAAGCAAAGAAATAGATTGCTGGGGGATGGAATAAAAAAGTGAGAAATCATTTTAGGCCATCATCAGAAGATTAAATCAGATGCATGATTGTTAATAATTTACTCCAGATGGCACAGCACTATTGCCACTGTGATCCAATTGAAGTAGAAGCAAAAATATTTAAGATTTATGGAAAGATGGAGGAAGCTGATATTCTTATTGCATGAGAATGTTCTTGCAATATCTGATAACATTAAAATACATTTACTGAGGAAAAATCAGAGAGTTGTGCCATAATATAGGTTGAAATGGATCTTTGGAAGTCATGCGTCCAACTCCTCACTCAAAGTCGAGCTAGTCGCAAAGTTGAATCCAACTCTGAAATCATAAAGTGGTCAGTGTTTTGTAAAGCCAAATTTTGTGTCTAAGGATCAAGATCCCACAGTCTCTCTGGGCAACCCATTCCAGTGATTTATCACCCTTATTATAGTAATTGGCTTTGTCTTACTTCTTAATTGGGATTTTAACTGTCTGCAGCTCGTGCCCATTTCCCCCAGGACTGGAGGCTGTGCACCTCTAACAGGAACCTGGCTCCATCATCACTATAAACACTACTAAACTCTTGGAGAAAAAGCAGTTTGTTTGCTCTTCTATGGGCTGGACAAACCCATCTCTCTGCAACTGTCTCCATGTCACATGTGCCAGTCCCCCAGTCATCTTGACGGCCCTCTGCCATACTCAGCTCGATTAATCAGTGTCTTATTTGTACTGAGAAGCACAGAATTGGATGTAGTATTTTCAAGGCAGCCTTAGGACCAGTACACTGAATAGACAGCAGCAATCACATCCCTCTTCCTGTGCCTGTGGTCTTCCTAGTACAGTCCTTGAAGTTCTTAGGCTTCACTGCAATACATACAATCCAGCTGCATGTAAACCAAACACTGCTGGGTATTGTGTTGCTCTAAAACAATTGTAATGCTGTTACGTTGGGCTGTAACTGAACTTCCAGAGAAAATGTGTCATTAACTGCAGTTGTTATTTAATTAATAAACATATAATGTAAGCCATGTTATCTATTTTAAAGATAATACCTTAACGACGTTCTGCAAGCTGGAGAATCCCTCCTATGAGCTATACAAGAAAATACCATGTGGGAAGATGCAGCAAATGCAACTGCAGTAGAAGCACACACTACTTTGCACTGCTGCAGTCAGCTTTATCCAACACTAATGAAGCTTTGTAGAACTCCTACAGAGCAGATAATTATTACATTATGCAGAGGGGAGGAACTGAAGCATAAATAAGCAACTGAACTAATTTTGAAGTCCGCAGTTATGGCCTAAATGACCTCTTACTGAGTGGGAGTTTTAGGAATGATTTAATTAGAGGAGAACTGGGTCAAGGCTAAATGGTTTTGAAAATCTCAAGCTACCTCTTCCGACTCAAGGTCAACCAGAGAAGAGAAGTCAAAAGAAGGCTCCCCTCCTAATCCTTTAATTTGTTTATGCATATTATACTCATAAAGAGTGAATCAGATTCCTCCTGCCCAGGTTCTAACATTCCCATTGGGAGCAACACAGAGTAAAAAAAAATGGGAAAACTGGTTAGTTCCACAGTTCTGGGGAATAAAAATACTCAGCTAGATAGTGGATGGATGTAATAGAATATAGGTTTTTTTAAACCATTTTGTAATTCAGCTATTTAGTGTTTATGTAC
The DNA here is from genome assembly GCA_013398955.1 of Callaeas wilsoni. NCBI lineage: Eukaryota > Metazoa > Chordata > Aves > Passeriformes > Callaeidae > Callaeas > Callaeas wilsoni. The sequence goes on along the minus strand of VWPU01004166.1, from coordinate 20,650 downwards.
AATACATTGGTATCCAGAACACTTTTCACACATTGCAAATAAATTATATCTCATGAACACCATTTTTATCAGAGCAAACTGTCAAGCTACCTTCTTAACAATGTATTTTTACAGCATGATAAGACAGTTTTCTTACCTTCAAATTCTGAAATCTCTTTTAGACAATGTAAGGACTTTTTCTTTCTATTTAATGATATGATTTTTTTTTTTTTTAAGTGGCATAAAAGAGCTCAAAAATGTTCATGGGTGAACCAGAAGATTTTCTTTTATTGTTTTCTTAGACAACATTTCAAGAATAATCTTAAAGACCTTAAAATTAGGGGTTTTTATTGTATCACAACAAAAATTTACACTCTTGAAAATGTCAAGTTTTTAAAGTAATAGAACAGAAAAATCAAGAAATAACCATACAAGTGACGAGTGCCACAAGATGGCACTGCTTCATGCCATTGGCTCTATGCTGGGTCCTAAAACTACAAATAGGTTACAGAGATGATAAAATAAAACCAGCAAAAGATGTGTATAGGGTTATATATATAAAATTAATAGTAATAAATGAACATAAAATATTAAAAGATTAGCTAAATAACAGATTCCACAGAAATATGGCAGAACTCATTCAGCAATGACATATCTGCCTCAATGTTATCCAGAGGTGGAGAGAGCCTGGAAGTAAAGAACTCATTAAGATTGTCTAGTATTAAAGCTTTCATTGTAAGACCTAGGGTTCAGGAAATATTTGTCCCCACAGCATTCCTCAACCTTTTTCTTTTCCTTGAAAGATAAAAATTTATCTACACTGGTTTCTATGGTCAGAAAAAGTGTATGTTGCAGAAGAAAGGAGTTCTGTAGCATGGGCACTTACACATTTGTGCAGAATGTGTGTATTAACATTGTTCACAGGCCTAAGAAGAATTGTACCCGAACTTCCCAGAACAGCAGCATGACACAAAGCACCATGTTTTGATCTTGGAGACCAGGAATTTGTTTCAAGTTGTGAGAAAGGTGGATCAAAAGGACTTCTTGGGCACACCCAATACATTCAGTTTGGTATTGTTGGTTGAAACTTATGACAGCTGATGCTTGTTCAGACCTAAGAAGTTGTGTCTCTTCTATTAGTGGGTTGCTCCATAAAGCCCAGGTAGCTTTATTCCCCACATTCCTGCATGAATGTGAAGATCAATTTTACCTGGAAGGTCTTGTCCTGTACCTTCTTTGCATTTCTCAGGGAACATTTTGTTCCCAAAGGTCTATGGAAGAAGGTATTCATTCCCACTGACTTCAGTGGGAAAATGTAGGCCATTAAATCTTTGTCTGGTTAGCAGTCTTAAGTTCTACATATAAGTCCTGCTGGAGAGCATGTCACCCAATTAATGTACAGCTTGTCTTTATATCAATACAGGTAAGGGCAACTTTCACTCTTGTGGGAAAATGTCAATTTACAGTATTTTTTAAGCATGTCTTAGAAAAACATGCCTGGGACATTTGACTGAGTTTTGAGTTGCACATCATCACAAGTAGATCTATGTCTTCAAGTAAAGCCAAAGATAAAAGGAAAATCTCTGCTGAATTTAAAGGGATGCCTGAAATTCTTTCCTTTTTGGCTTATTTAAATATTACCCATATTTTTTCTACCTCTGTATTTGGAACATGCAAGAAAAGAAAATATTTAGCTATGAAATGCTCATGTCTGCATACAACAATGTTACCTCAAGTAAGAAATATCAAATTTGATAAGCGTTGCTAGAAGCCTTTCTAAAAAGTATTAATTTGCTACTCTAAAACATTTTCCAACCTTTTCTTAATAGCAGAATCCTTTAGCTTGGAAAAGATCTTAAGATTGTGTTCAACCATCAACCCAGAACTGCCAAGTCCAGCACTAAACCATGTCCCTAAGCACCACATCTACACGCCTGCAGGGACGGTGACTCACTTCCCCGTCCCAACACTTGACAACTTCTCTGGTGAATAGATTTTTCCTAATATCCAATCTAAACCTACCCTGGTGCAACCTGAGGCCGTTTCCTGTCGTTCTGTTGCTTCTTACTGGGGAAAAGAGATTGACACCCACACCACCACCCACCATGGTGAAGTGCGCTGGCACAGTCTGTCTTGAAAAGCTATGACTTCATTGATCAAAGATCCATTCACCTCTACTATTGGAAAAAAGGTTTGCAGGCATTATTTTAGCAGCCTTCATGGAGAAGGAAAGCAGCAAAAAAAAAGGGGAGTAGCATGAGGGATTTGGGATATTTTAATCTATTCAAGACAGGAAATGAATAATAAGTGTGAATCTTGGCAAAGGGTTTCTCAGCTCAGATCTTTATGTGTTTGCTGGGAAAGGAGGAGAGACAGGAGGGGGGAAAAACAGACATAGTGTTTGGAAGATTGGCTCAGGACCCTGAAATATGTGTTTGTAGAGAGTTCCTACTCTGCAGATAGTCCAGCCTTGTCATGTCTCTAAGCAACAAGATCTATAATATGCACTTGCACTAACAGAGAGTAAATTGCCTCAAATGTGCATAAATTTTAAGCCAGATCTGAATCTTTATTTAATGATTGCTTTCTTGTCACAGTAAGCAGGGAAATAAATATTGTCATGGCTTTAAGACCTTCATAAAGCTTATTATTTTTCAGTATTCATATAATATGTAGAAATTATTTATATTCAGAGTTCTGAGTAATGCTTAAAATTACTGTGTGGGCAATGCCCTTTACCTGTAAAATTCACCTCTTGATATTTTTCAGAGGATAGTGCTGACAGAATGTAGAAATTTCTGTATTATGGAATATTCATTGGTGTTATACCTTCATGTAAAATACACACTTTTTCCAGTGTTTGTGATCTATATGATATGAAAGATGTACATAAATAGTAATAAATGCGTAGTCTAAATCGAGAAATAAATTGAGTTGAATTATGAAAAAAAATTTCATAATTCCATTAGAAGTACACTTCTAAATTGCCACATGCAAATATGAAGTATGTTACCTCTATTCCAGGTATATTTCTATATTCATATAATTATATTTATTTTTTATTAAAAATGTCACAAATTAGATTTAAATCTTTCTGGTAATTCACAAGATTCATTAAAAACAGTACAAGAAATTAAATAATATTTTAAAATGGAAAACCAATGTTTGGAAGATTAGGAAAAAAACAGTATTTATGGGACATGAAAATTGGACCTTTTTTTCTTTTTTATACCTGCATTAAGGTAATTAGTAACATTTCAATATGACTGAATGAGTCTACTATAAATGACTGAATTTTACAGAACAGAAACAACATTCTGTAGCCCAAAGAATAAAGAGAAGATAGTAACAGCTCAAATGACATATTAAAAGGTATGAATTTGGCCATCCTGATAAAGTTGATGCTATTGAAGATATGGGAGTTTTATTTATTCATTAAATATGCCAAAGTAGGTATATAGCAACAACACTCTGACTGGGAACATTGGAGGTCAATGTGTAATCAATACAAATGACTATATAACTCTGTACAGAACAATACAACTTAGCTGGGTTGGACAGGAACCTGGAGAGGGTTTGGTGTCTGTACCTCACTTGATAAAGTCTCTTTCATTGATAACATCCTCTGAACTGGATAGTCTTGTCGAGTAGTAATAAACACCAAACACACGTACAGACTCCAACAGGTAGAAACATAAGCATAGGTGCCTCCATCTCGAGCTGAATTCTATCCTAGACATATTTCTAGAAGACCATTAGAGAGCTGATGTGATTTTCCATGCCTTGACTTCTAGGATTGTTCGATACGTGTTAGTGTTGGCTTGGTCCCTACCTGCCACTGCAGAATGGCCTGGATAACCTTTGTATTTGACACATCTCTTCAAGGCTTCCAAATACACAAGGAAACCCAAAAAGCAGTGGGTACTTATGTGTAAGCAAGTGAATAGAGGATATTTTGATTTTCAGGACCCCTTTAGAGAACAAAAACGGCTCAGCAAGTACCCAACATCTACAATTTTCCTGGCACTGAGTAGCTTTAGTATCTTTTTTTTCCCCCTTTCTTTTGTGGAATGTCTTACATAGTCTGGTCTGCTTTCAGATAGTTTAAATGGTATTCATCTGTCCTATTTCACACATTTTTGTATGATCTGATCTCATAGAATAATTTTCTAGTCAAGGAGGCTATGACACATTTTTAGACTGCAATTAAACTCATCCTAAAGTACATGGTTAAAATAGGTCAGATGAATCACATGCCCATTTCTCCTGATTGTCTATACAGTATGGCTACCTCAGGTCTACACATCTAAAGTCAGGTCAGATGAATCATGCAATGTGGTATCCCTCAATAACAGATTTGGAGGGAGGAGCTGCATTCCTTCCCAAGTGACTTGTTACCACAGTGCTGTCAGAAGTCAAAAAGATTAATTCTACTTGCATATTTGTATCAAGTATGATCGTCATTTTGTATGCTATTGTTTGTAAGTCTCAACAAGTGAAAAGTTTCACCGTGGGAAAATAGGTATATCATTATCAATATTTGACTGAGCATTTTAAAATGATTTGGTTTAAAAAGAAGCAGATAATCATGGTTTCACAGCACTAGTCTCAAACATATGGCACAAAATTTGTTGGCTTTATGTCTTGCTGCCATTCTGAACACAGGACAAGAGCAAGAATTTTATGCAGTACAAGAGGGACCAGACAGACAATGCATAAAACCTAGCAGTGCAAAGTCCATGCCTCACATAAATTAATCATTAAAAGAGACTTGAATTTACACAGCTGGTTTATACCAGAATAATTATTATTACCATGTGCTTATTTTGTTCTGGTGCTAGGAGTTCTAGACCTAAATTTACTCTGTCCTCTAAACAAAGACTGAGAGTTGAATGAGGCCTTGTTGGGATGAATATTTTAGCAAATTCTTTGTTCAGCACAGAATAATCCTCTTCACTTTTGATCCAATCCATCAAATCTTCCTTTATGCAAATACAATTCCTAGTGAAACTGGATTGTACAAAGATCAGTGAAATTATGGAAGTTAGAAATAACTGGCAGCATCTAAGTTCAGCAAACAGAAGCAGAAGAAAGAGTAGAAAGCAGGGATGAAGAGGATGAGGGAGCTTCACTGCCAAACTGGCTTTGGTGTCAAGAAAATGCCACATGTTTACTGCTAGGCTGATGCCTTAGGATTTTAGCTTTTATATTTTTCATATATTTGTAATCCTGCAATTCTTTAGTGTAGAGCTCTAAACTCCATAGACTGTTAGCTACTGCTTTCCCATTTTGGTCAGACACAACAATTGCTCTCTAGGCCTGGGAAGCAAGGACACCTTACTGTTTCAGGCTCCAAAAATGTAAACAAAAGTGAGTTTGGGGGAGCAAACTTGGACTAAATGACTTCATTACCTGACGCTGTAATTGGAAGATTAACCTCCAATGTGCAAATGGCCCAAACTCACAAAAGTGTGAAAAGCCATGACTCGTCCATTTTTTGGGTGTAGCCCCTGGGTGGGCTTCATCTGCCCTAAATGTACCTGAAGGCCCATCAATAAATATACCCGCTTTTTATTCCCTTAATTTTGTCTGGCCTCTGTTTTTAGGTAGGCCCATGAAGGCATCAAGGCAATAAATAAGTGCCTATGGCCATGACACATGCATATGCAAGTTGCTAAAGCTCAAGGGGCTTAACAACCATGAAATGACAGAAAAGTTGAAATACCTTCCTGATGGAATTGAGGACCAAGAAATCCTGAAAGAAGGAAAAGACATGGAGGACTAAACCTGAATATCCTTCAAAGGCAATTCTGAATAACTGCATGAGTTCAGATTTGTGCCAGCTCTTGTGCAGCACGGAGATTTAACATCGAAGGAGGTACACACATATCCTTAGCCAGAGGACTGTGAAGCATCTACAAGTTAGTCAGACGAAGGATGAGAGAAACCTTTAGAATCTAAATATTACATAAATACATATGTTACTAGTATTTACATTAAAACTGTGCTATCTAAGCCCTTATGGCAGTATTGTTTACCTTTGCTCATATGCCTTCTTAATAAAAAGACTGCTCACTTTAGCAACTCCCAGTTGGATGACCTGGTCCCACAACCCCAAAGCCTGGAACTTGCAAGAGTTGGGCACCATGGTAATGGATGAAAGTTAAATTATGTTTAACACCTTGCTATTTCACATGAGTGGAAAACTGAGAGACCCAGAAAAAAAAGCGTCATAGACAGGAAAAAGAGATAGCAAAAATAACCTGTGGTTTGCAGCTATCAGGGAGACGTGAATCTTTATTAAAAGGGATGTTATGTGCCTTAGGAATCCTTTTTGGCTCTACTTTTAAAGCACATTAATGAATATTGTAACATGGCATTTTTTGTTGTACCTCCATGCATTCTATATTATCTATAACTATTGTGTCTCTGGGAAAGTTATAAATATTGAAGTTATTTTACTGTCATGAATTTTGCATCCTAGCTTTTTCACAAAAAACCAAAAGGGAACAAAGGGGAAAAAAGCATTAAACACGTATTCAAATGAAAGATAGTATCTATAAAAAAGATCATCTTGAAATAAGCCAGTAGACCTCCCAGGAATGTTCTTTTACAAATATTGTCCCAGTTGGAATGAATACCTCCTGCACTCTAAGCTTGCTACCATAACTGGTCTGGCTCTGTTACAAGGCATCCCAACAGGAAAAAAAAAAAAAAGAAAAAAAGTAGCGACATTTTAACGACGTGCGATGACTCTTAAGGGCTGTCCTCATTGACTATGACACAAACATCTAATGTTCCTGGTGTCACTTTCTACAATCAGCACTTTAGTATGTGCGGTAATTTTTTTTTTTTTTTAAAGGAGATCCTATTTCACTAGATCTTTTGTAAGGGCTTTTTAGAACTGGTTGCACAGAAGCTGCCAAGACCCATATTTGCCAGTTCTTTGAACAGTTAAGCCTTCTCTCAAGTGACCTCTCTGGTCACAGTTGGGCCACCAGCCCTACACTTTGTTCCTTTTCTTTTAGCATGCTTATAAACAAGACTAACTGCAAGTGTGTGTCTATAAAGAAGAAAAGCCATACAAGGTTTGATCAAGAACCAACCTGTACAGCTGCCTACAAACACTTGACTTGTGACAGACCCCACATTACATCCGAATATCTGTAGTGCCACATATGGATCTCTGAGGCAAGAAGTGATGGAATGCTCCTGCAGGCATTTGCAGGTCTGACAGAGATACTGGCTTCTGATGAAGATTCAGAACAGACATGTACAATAAAGAGCCACTGGACTTTTAAATAACTGTTAAGAAAAATAATTACCAGTTTCTGACATAACCAGTGGGAAGACAGAAGTTAAGAGCTTTGCTTTTCTCAGAAAACTTTTTGCTTGAGCCTAAGATACACTAAATTCCATTAAATTTCATGTTTCTTGCAGAACTATTCTGTTAAGCAATTATAACAGGACTGCATTTTGCTGGCCGTGCCACGTGGCACGGTGGCGGGGGCCGTGACTGACCCTGCCCCCCCAGCCTGGGCTCTGGCACTGGGGAGCGGGGCTGGCAGAGCGAGCGCACCCTCAGCGCTCCCCCTGCCCCGCGCCCCGCTGCTCCATGGCACTTCACTTGAAAGACAGAGACCCCCAGCCCTTCCCAAGGTGCCTTCTGCAGAAAAACGGATGGAAGAAGCTCAATAGGCCATGTCCTCTGCAGGGGACCTCCAGGGGCAGCTGTGATCCCAAGGAGAGGCTGGGCTGGCAGGCGGAGATCTGCTCCCACCCTCAGTGGGCACCAGCAAGGCGTTGCCAGTTTGTGCTCATCACCAGGCTGAAGCACAGGGCCTATTCCTGATTCCTAGAATGGGCTTGATTTGTGAAAAAAGGGTGTAGATGCTTGCTCTAAAATTATAGTAATTTTAAGGAAAGGCTTAAACCAAGGCCATAGGAAACACAACTGATGAAATATTGAGGTATCTGTGAAGTAAAGTGGGGATTTTGAGAAGTGCTTTCCAGATTAAGATGCCTAATTTCAGCCTCAGCCACAAATACCACAACTTGCACTCATCACTCCAGGCATCACCTATATGTTTTGAGGTGACAGCTGCTACAGAAGAAAAAATATTTCTATAATCACAATACATTTTTGTGAAATACATTGTGAAATTTCTTCTTTTTCTTTCCTTCATAGCACATATCACTACTATAGCTATGTCAATTATCCCAGCCCTTTACTGATGTTCTTAGCAAATTATCCAGGCCACGACAGCCATTATAACTGTGCTGAGACCGTGCACATAGCACAGCACAGTACTAATGCTCCAGCTGTGAATGGGAAATCAGGGACGGAGTCGCATTTTTCCTTACTGCACGCAGGTAGTAATTAAAGCTACCAGAGATTTTCTTCATTGGATTCTCCCATGGCTCCCTGAAGTTGCACTCCCAAACTTTATTAAAATACAATCTGTGCAATGTTTTTCTGTGGAAGGTATGAGGTCCCCTTGAGAACAATTGTTTGTGAAATGATGGCCTTTAAAGTAGTTCTAATACTTCTGTATACACAGGAACACACGTCACTGTATACATGCAAGTACTTTGTTTGCAGTTTGGGTTTTATCAGCCTACGCTAACATAAACATGCTCTTGACAGTTTTGGGACTATGTAGATACAGTATCATAACATTTTAAGACTTCAAAGATTGAATTCTCACTATTAGAGGGTTTTTGGGGTTCTATTATACGCACAAGAAATGGTTAAAACCAGAAGGAAAGGGAATCAGAATGCTCAGGTTTATTTAAGAAAATCTAATGAATATTGCTGCTGATTTTCAGCTCTTACTTTACAACTTCATGCTTCATGTTTTCTACATAAAAACTCCTCTTGGTATATTTGCGACTTTTCTAAACACTGCAGACTAAAAGTTCAGTGCCAGCTCACTTGACCTTCTATCAATTTTTTCAATGACAAGAACGTGTGCACATGTGTTTCCTGCTTGAGGTGAGATTCATATTTACAGGATATGGAAAATTAGCATAACAAAAGTAGTGACTGTGTAGAAGGAAACTCACTTTCGTTAGCAGGCATCCTATTTACTCTACTGTCACCTCCCATGACATGCCACATACCATTTCAGACACCAGAGTTCTTTCAGTGAAAACTTCCTGCATAGAAAATGGAAACACTGACAATAACAAAAATTTAAAAAAAAAAAAAGAAAGAAAGAAAAAAAAAGAAAAAAAAAAAAAAAGCAGCTGAGTTTACCCTGGGAAAAAATGTATCAGTGAGATCTTTTTCTCACATATACCCACCCAGCTTCTACTGCATCCACTGATCACATATGAACTTGATCACAGAAGATTATGAAGAATCATTCGGTTTAATAAAAAAAAAGCCCTCTTTTTTTTTTTTTTTTCCTAAACCCACTGCATTCTACTCATTGAGAGGACTGGCTATCTTGAAAATACTTTTTCCAAAACCTTTTAATTATGACTGAAGCTTAATTTTTCTGGCAGTGGCTGAAGAAGGATTCCTGGACAGAAGAATAACATCTAGTGGGATTGGACAATGATCCTCAGCAGCTATCTATAGGATTACTGTGGGATAAAGAAGGACAGCAGTAAGTTTGCATTCATAAATCCTCATAAAATGGAGCCAGAGATGCAGTCACTGTTGGAGACACCGCATTCAAGCCCGTGGCTGGATTCCCAACAATGGGGGCACTGCAGGGCTCACGGTTACTCTGCCTACAGATGCCCACCACAAGAACTGGAAATTTAAGCAAAATCATTTTCCATGCGCTAACTCTCCTACAAGTCCTCTGCACTTAAAAATAGAGCTCCATGAGATTGCAACTCAAAGCACTGAAATTAATATAAAACCAGGAGATATTCCCATGATTTGGTGAAAGACTACTTTTATTTAAATTTTTTTAGGGTGTTTAAAAAATAATAAGAAAATAACTATTAATTTGAATGTTGCAAGAAATCGCAAGCTTTGCATCTTTGTTTTAAAAATGAAAGTTTTGGATGCTGATTTCATCCTAGGATCATCTGCAACTGTTCTTTTGCAAAGGCTATAACACTAAAATTTAAAAGGATGTCATTTACCCACATGATAAATTATATTCTGTGAAGCAAGATTTGGCCATAAGTCAGTTCATATGAATGACTGAATTTAGAATCATGGAATAATATTCTTCTCTGCTCAGTGATGCATGAATTTAATTTTGCACAGTGATACGGATCACTGAAAATGACCATTTCCAGGGTTATGGAAGAGCTTGCCACTGATTAGAAACCATTGAGTGCAGCTGAATTTAGGAACAAAAAGGCTGAGAATCAGTATAAAGATCTGAAGTTCTAGCTTCTGAGAAAAAAAAAATGTGTGAATGGTTCACTAGTTACTGAAATAGATCGAGTGTTACAACAGCAAGAGCTTGTAGACGTTACTTGTGTAACAAAAATATGGGTGGTAGCAAATTATATTGCTGTGAAGAGCAGATGAGGAGAGACGCCTACTGAAACCTGATGCTGCCTTTGAACTTTAAAATTTTGACTTAATAAACTTCGCAATGGCGCTGCTTAGCAAAGAGCTGTCGCGAAGGGCAGATTTGTTTCACAGCAGAGTTGCCTTATTAAAAATCCTCAGCATTTCTGTAAAGTCCTGATTCAGAAACAGAAGGAGGAGTTACACTGAACTTGACTGCTGACCTGACAGTGAGAATGGAGCTATTGTGCCCAGGACTGAATATACATATCTGTGCTTCTCGCCGAGCTTCGCAGGGCAGCTCCCCTCCAAGAAAGAGGAATCCTTTAGAGATCTGAAAGCTGCTACTGCCAGATACTGAAACCCCGAAACAGACCCTAAACTCTGTAGGTTCCATAGCCATTAAGAGGTTAAAATACAACTTTTAACCTTCTCCCTTTTTTTTCCTCTGTTTGCTGTAGGGTAATCAATGGACTGCAAGCCACGTGCAGCAGCGTGGCCCATGGCGTCATCTTTGTGCTATTCAGCAAACTGCAGGCTAGATGTGCTCAATTAATAGTGAAGATTGTCAGGGAAGCAGAGCTGGAAATGCTTATTTGGTACTTCATGAATTGAACCTGCTTGTTTGAATAAAATACTAATTACCTCACTGACTCTTTTGCATTAAGCCTTCTCTTTATGCTGTGCTTTACTTGGTGGGAAGGAGTTAGTACAATTCAGCACAAAATGTGATACAAACTAATGCTTGGGAAGGAAAAACTCTAATGGCACATTAAGTGTTGTCAATTGCATGGCTTTCTCTAATATTGCTGAGCTTTCAGGATAAAGAAAATACCATCTGTAATCATTGGCTGCACAAATAAAACACACAGAAAGGAAATTCATTCCCTCATCTTGAACCTCAGAAAAAGGCAGGGCTCTTTTCTGCTCTGCATGTGTTACTAGGAAGACTGGCATGCAACTAAATCACATTTTTTCCCCAGATTTTAACTGAGTTTCAAACTCTGATGCAGATAGATCTGCTTCTGATTTGATCTAGTAATGATGACAAGAAAAACTATTTTAGTTGACTTCTTCTGTGCCATCCTTGAGACACAGAGGCTGTCTTCTCTAGGAAATTTTTTAATCCTTTTTCAGTCTTCATCTGTGGTTTTCTTTTGTCTTCATCCTGATGGAAGCTGTGGTGCAGTTAAGCACTTTCTTGTTAAGGCTGCACTGAGACAGAGCTCTTGGTTCTAACAGCTCCTTCTAAAAGTGAAACCAGCAACAGTAACCACTTATTTTAAGCAAAGACATGCAGAAAATGTGCTGAAAGACTTAGAGAATAAGCTTCACTCTTATTTTTATGTTTCATTTGTTTTATGTAAAATTAATTGTTCTATAATTCAGTGCTCAGCTGCTCCTCTAACAACTGAATGAACAGAACTTTTGTCATAGGAGAAATAGTTTTCTATTGCCACCTATTAATGAGCTAGAAAACATGTTTGCAAATCCTGTTGTCTGAGAAATACTTTGTTTTGCAATACAGTGATGAACTGAAATCACTCTACAAGGTAGAACTGCAGGATGCCTAACTAGGATCATTGCAAGAAGCCATGCCAATGCAACAATATCCTCTGAGTTCTTTTCACCCGTGATGAGAAGCTCCTCTCCCTAGAATGAAAACTTAAGGCAACATCGTGATGGAAGATGGCTTTTTGGGCTTTGGGATGAATGGATCTCAAAAGATACAGTAGGGAGGGGGATGAGATTAGGAAAGGTGACATTGGGTAAATAGAAGAAAGTAAGATGGAATAAGGTATTTATTTCTTAATCATAGCATTTGATGGAAAAAATGAGGCAAAGATTTACTATCTGTTGCTTATCTCTATTAGGTGGGAACTAATAGCAGCTTTTTAAGGCCCTTGAGAAGATTATCAAGAAGACCCATCCCTTCTGCATCCCTGGAAATTTTCAATGCTAGGTTGTATGCGGCCCTGAGCAACATGGCCTTGTGCAATGAGATGATTTTTAAGGTCTCTTCCAACCCAAACCATTCTGTGATTGATTCTAAGAGAGGGACAGGCTCTCCTGAGTGGTGATTGGCAAGTGGAGGAGCTTCAATGCACGTATGCTGAAAAAAGAAGTTCAGACTGGTTGTAAGGCAGTGTCCTCAACACAAGGACGGTCACGAGCAGGACAGCTTTCACACAGAGGCTGTGCAGTTTCCCTTCTTGAGGGTTTTCAAGATCCAACTTGGTAAACACTAGAGCAACGTGGCCTGATCTCACAGTTGACCCTACCTGGAACAGCGTGTTGGACTAGAAACACTCTGAAGTCCCTTCCAACATGAATTATTTTATGATCCCGTGAGCCTATGATTTTTCAATTTTTTGTGGATGCAGGTCTTTTTCCACACATATAAATGAATCTTCCGTTTATCCTTATAATTGACTCAGAATTAATTACTGTTCATTATAAACAACTGTTTGACTGCTGACTATTGACTCTCCATAATTACTGCTGTATTTATCTTTCAGATTAGTGATATTTTATTTCATTTACATATAGACTCAATGCTTGTAAGAAGACATGTAAGGTTACTTAAAGAACTCGGAAGAACATGTTCAGCTTTTCTAGTTCAGATGCCAGAAAAGGCCGAAATAGTTTACTAAGAATTAGGATATTTACTTTTTTTAAAGTAGTTTTAACATCATCTAGATAAATGATAATATATAGGCTATAATTATTCTAATTCTAATAAGACAGAAAAAAGAATAATACAGTTTTGGAAAGTGAGGAAAGCATTATCTCAATGTTCCTAACACTTCTATTGCTGTGCTGTTTGTATTACATGCTAGACAAATGATAGTCTAGGCTTGGAATGTCTATGTTGTAGAAGGCTTAAATTGTTTTCATGCTGGCACCATCTCAAATGGAATCTAACAGTACTGGAACACTTATATTTTCTTTGAATTTTTGCATCCCTTTTTAAAGAGGTAGCATTCTTGATTTTTCAGATTTCAGGTGAAAAAAATAATTACAGAAATGTGAGGATTCTTTTGTCAAATGACATGTAAGACAGTTTTAAACTTATCTTCCTTGTTCTCGAATTTAAAAAAAAAGAAAAAAGAAAAAAAGAGAGAGGCCAGTCTGGCTTGCATATAGTATAGATGTTCTAGTTTGTGAAACATGGATAAAGAGAAAAAAGGGCCCTGCAGAAAAAAACTCACTAGATTTACACAAGTAATTTTTATACCTCCTGATATAGCAAAGAACAGACAAATCCAAACTACTTTAATAAAAGCTATAGTATGTGCTTTAAGTTATTTGCTATCGCAGAAGAGCCAAATAATTGTAGGAGAACCCAGTTTTTTAAATTCCTTGAGTTTGGTGGGCACTAAGCAGATACCCACTCCAGGAACAATCAGCCCATCTCTCTCCACACTGTGCTGGAGGCTGTCACATTTACTCACATCTTCTTCTAGAGCTGACAGGGTGAGCACATCTTAATATGGTTCAGTCAAAACGAAGTGACCCAGGAGAGAACTCCTACTTAAACTGTTTAATCTAAACTGTTTCATTTTGACTATAATAGCAAACCATCCCAGCAAATCTTTGGGGACAATAAATACAGACAAGCTGCAAGTGGTGATGTGGTGGTACCAATATGATGGAACTGAGAAGATGACATCCATTTACACTTTAATGCTCCTGCAAAGGAGGGTCTGGATCCTGCAAATCCTTTCCAAACAGTTTATGCAAGACAGGGTATTAGATCATATTTGGTTCAATGTATTCTTTAAACAGTGGTGCTGCATATATAAAGCATTCACTAAAAACAGTATTTAAAGCTGCAAAGTTGAGATTTTAGGAATTAGGAAATATCAGAATCAAGATTTTCATGTACATTTCCCATAGTCCAATTGGGTGCCTACCCTGCTTTCTGGCTGAGAAGCAGAGGCTTGGGGAACTGGTTTATAAACAACGGGCATTCATGTATATGGATTTTGCAAAAGTGTATGTATTGGATCCATACTCATATAATATGGGAAATTCAAAGCCTGGCTTTTCCTATTACAAAAGACAGGAATCTAATTTAGCAACCCAAGTGTTACTTCAAAACACTTGTGTAATTTCCTATAACAACTGCTCATCACTTCATCCATCTTCAAATTGGAGTCCTGGCCTTTTAAATTACTAACAAAGATTTCAGCTCAATTGAAGTTCGGTGACTGCCATGTAGCAATGGGGCAAAATTAGATGGCTGAAATTTCTATTTCCATCAGCTCTGTTCTCCTCTCCTTTGACAGAGCCTGCTGTACTCAAGGAAAGCTCTACTGCTTATTTCCTGAAGTATATTCCAAATATTGTGTTGGTCAGTAGCTACATGAAGGTAAATTGAAAGAAGGGTCCTAGGCCACCCGAAAGCTTCTGTGGCTCAGGAGTTTCTTCAGAAACTGTTTTCTTGCTGTATGTACTCTTAACCCTGACACGAGTATGGGAAAAGTGACTGAGGACCTTCTCAGTTGTCTAATTTGAATTTATTATGGGCATAACTGAGTCCTACTAGTCAGCAGAGGAAAACAATTTTAGGAGTAGAACAACAATAGCTATCATATTCACTGAGGAGTAGCTGTAGGGCTGTGGTTCAGCTTACCGGCCATGCTGCTAGAAAAAGCTTCATTTATTGTTGTTGCTTTGAAAGGAGCTACACAGACCTGGCTGTTCAGAGTATTCAGACTCTGTGGATCCAGGCTGAAAGCTCTTGAGGAACACAAATTTAAAAAAAACAGGAAAGAATAATCAACTTTTATAAATGTTCTGCACTTATAGGGTATTATACATGGTACATTTCTATAAACAAGCTTTGTCCCTGCTGAACTCCATAGATCTTATCAAAAATTTATAAAAAATGTTTCATAATACTAGAATTTACCAAACATACACAGGTTTCTGTAAACCGCCTTCTATAGCAAATGTAAAAAAAAATAACTGACACATAACTACCAAAACCAGAAGACCGCTCTCTGAAAAATGTCCTTTCAATGACATTCACACATGATATGATAACATATATATACAGCACTTCAACTTCGTATTTGCTGTAGATGCTGTGCTAGCTTCTCAAGCTTTCAAGTCAGCATTCCTAGGTGTGGTAATGTTGGGAGACTTTCTTTCTCCTCTCCATGAGTTCTATGTGAGTTTGGCGAAAAATACAGGATTTTCAACACAGAAAGTAACAGAGAAGAAGCAGGGCTGTGGTTTGGGATAATCATGACTTCATGGGACACAGGTTGGGTTGCTGCTTGCTTTCCATATTTGAGTAAAAGTATTTCAATCATGCCAGATACACATTTAAGCTGGATAAATACACTGAAGAAAATGTTTAACAGATTATTTAAAAAAAACCATCTAACTCACATAAATTCCTAATCATCTATCTATAGCTCTGAACGATGGAAGTTATCCATCTTGTATTCTCGTGATTCCTGCAGTATTGGTTACCTCATTTGCATAAAATGAATAGAATAAATTGTTACGAATCCAAAAATATACGGTTGCCAGGATACATCTTGCTCGATGCAAATGAAAATGGGTTTGTGCCAACCAGCTTAAAGTAGTTTGGAACTTAGACATTTTCTTATTAACATTAATAGTGATAAATGAAACACTGCATATCCAGTGAGCTACTGAAATTATTTATATTTGTTTTGCAAAAGGAATGTTATTTCAAGCAAATCTGAACTAATGGTTGTACAATGTAATTCTACTAAAATACCCTGAGGTTTTATTGTAGAAGCAGCATTCAGAGTGAATATCCCATGCTTGGGTCTTTATAAACTTTTGAATTTAAAAGATAAGTTTCTTGTTAATTGTTTTTATGATTTTCAGTGCTACAGCCTTAACAACAAGCATCTATCAGTGTATAGAAACACTATTATTATGCTTTGTCCATGCACAATATGTGGGTAAAGCAGTTCTAGTTGACAACTATATACAAAAATGTCCTAGGGTCTAACCACATTTCTATACAATGACACAGACAAACTCTTATATTATTCTGACTTGCTAAAAATGACAAAAATATAATTTATTTTTATTTTATTTTATATTTATTTTTCTTTCTTTTTATTAGTTTATTTTTATTTTTTAAGTATTACATTTTATGTCTCAAATTTTTTTAAGCTGTACACATGCATATCAATGTTTTTAAAAGTCTATACCAGAAACTAAACTATATCACTTTTTTGAGCAAATTTGTTTAATTTTGCATTGAATGCCTAACGAAGATAATTCATGCATAAAATAATTACATTTTTATTGTTTGTAGTTCAAGGTGTGTACATGTCTTTAAAAGGGGATTATATATCCTATATACTGACTTCCAAACAGGTAGCTACGCCGAGATCAGATTTCCAGCTGTATTCACATGAGACTCCAGCGGTTTTGGTGAGTGGTGTAGCTGCTCTAATCTGCCATGGCTGGTCCCTTGTCAGCAAAGGGCTGGCTGCCCATGCCTCTGCCAATGTCATGTGCCAGTTGATACAAGAGAGAAACTGGACGTTTGCTACAGCAAAGGCTTGATGTTCTCCGAGAAAAAAAGCTCTTCAAGCTGAAGATACCTGAGACAATGGAGATGAGGAAGTTTTCTCTACCCCCTTACTAATGGCTGGTTCTTTGAGAGGAGAGAAAAATACTGACAAAGCCACAGTAGCACTGTTCTTTCATAGTAAAAAATTTCAGACAGGATTCAGAGTTGTAAAATTACATATTAACCCCCTCCTCTCCTCTTTTGGTTTGTTGTGTCTCAGAAGCTACTGGCTTCACTCCTAATTTTCAGTCACATAACTGAAAAAGAAGATTATGTCCCTAAATTATAAAATAACACTGAGGTTCCTCTTCACAAGTTGCCATTACAAACAATATCAGTGGTACTGTGAATTATACAAGTGATGACAGGATTGTACTGAATATTCATATAATTTACTTCATAGAATATATAATTATCCTTTTTTTCTGTGTTAACCACAAAAATAAAGGGTTTCCAGACTGAGGAAATGATTAAGGGGCTGATGGAATGGGCACTGAAATTAAAGACCCTCTCCTTTGAATTTGCTAATTTCTGGACAGAGCCCTAAACCTTTCTTTTCCTGAAAATGCTCTTTGTACTAACCTCTTTCCTTTCAGTCTGCAAAGAGCTAAAATGAGAATTAAGGAAGAGTTCCTTTTATTCTACAAATAAACTCCCACACGTAATACTGGAGAAAAGCGCTAGATAAACACATTAGTTCTGCTTAGCAAGTTAAACATCAAAAGCTGAAAACTCATGTGCCCATCTGTTCTGAGACTGCTGGTTTCATCCAGGTGATTTTAAATGCAATTCTGCATAAAACCATGAGTTTCAAGACTTGCAAGGCACCATACTCTACAAAAGACTAAACAACGCTGTTCCAGGTAGATAAAAATACAAGTATTTGCCAGTATCACAGATGATTTCATGAACCATTCCTGTTTAAAAAAAAGAATATATGTCACCATTCAAGTTTCAGCAGATGTTATAAGGCCAGCACCTAAAAAAATCCAGAGATTGCTGCTCTGCTGCTATGTCCCAGTTGAGCCGTGGCAACTGGTTGTGTATACACTGTCGTAACTGTGAAATAAAACGTGTTAAAATCCCCTTAGATTTCAGACTGCAAATCGATTTGGATGGGATTCAGTGTGAGATTCAGACTCCTAAATTTTAGATGTCTGTCAGCAGGCATCTTTAGCTAAGTAACATAAATTTCCACTGCAGTGATGACAGATTCACTTAGGTAGCAATGGGCATTCTGACCTACATCTACAGGTTACAGGACCTACAGGTGCTTCTGGAAGACCAGTAGAAAATAAGGCAAGATACCCCAGGGTAACTTCAAAATCTCTGGATGTTTGTGCTTATCCCACCCATGGATCAGGACTGGGGTAGCTTTAAGCTGTGATAACCAGACTGTTACTGGCTGACCCACTGCATTGCTTACCAGAGAACTGATTTTAGGTGCCTACCTGCTTCTTGTGATGTGTGAAACAATTTCATGAAAGCACCAGACCCAGACTTTAGTACTGCCTATAATGGGAGATTAGACACCTAAATAATTACTAAGAAATGGAGGTGTCTGTATCCCCAAATTTAGAGGCACAATTCACCTGCGCAAGCACATCCTTTCACCTGAGAAAGTTTAGGGAGCTTGAGATACTGGGATGGGGCTGGTAGAGATGAGGCACAAATTTATGGGTATCCTGAATCTCTTCAAAGAAAAAACTGGGCGATATGTGAGATCACTCACAGAGTCTAAGTGATAAGAAATTACTTTACTGAGGAATCTGATCTGTACCAAAGTGCTGCAAACTGAATTTGTGTCACACAAGCACTAAGATAACAGTTTCACATAGACAGTTGTGGCTTGGCTGATATGCCAGTAGGCAGTTAAATAATTGTTTCCTGGTCTCTAAGATCATTGTCCGAAGCTGAGAATCTGAAATCTATCACTCGGCTGCCATTTCCCCTACAGGCTGATCAACTTCAGTCTTATGGTAGTATGTGACACTACATGTAGATGTTCCACAGTTCATTTAATCAATATATAGCAGACCCTTTATTTTGGCAGGATTTAAAAATTGGATTTTTCTAACTCCTAAATATTACCTGTATGCAAAATAAAAATATTCTTCTGGCTAAGTCCTTGATGCATTCAGTGCAGACAACTTGAGAGCATACATAGCATGAAGTCATAGAGCCAGAATATTTCCAAAAGATGGGTGACAGCTGCCTCTTCCTTTGTAAAAGCATCCAGTTCAAGACACGACCATTATAAAACAGTCAGAATGCATGCCCCAGAAAAATAATTAAAAGGGGACATTACGTTGCTAGCTGTGAATCTGAGATTCAGTTCTTTCTCCTGGTTCAACTTTTCCATGTGACTGTTCTTCCCGCTTGAAAGTGGAGCAATGCTATTTACTTCTTTTAAAAGGTACTTTGAGACTTGTGGGTAAAAAATGCAAGCCAGCAGCTGAGTGTTCTACTAAGCTGGGTGCTTTAAGGGTAGCTATACTAAATGTGCTACAGCAACAGACACACAGCCTTTCAATAGACTAAGTATGTCACTTGAATTATTTTCTAACTAGACAATTTGGAATTTTCAGACCAGAAAAAGATCAATTCAAGGACATCTGGATCCAGCCTGGGTAAAGGGAAGAAGTTAAATCATGGAAGTGATGCTGCTCTGGGTGCTTGCTCGGAGGGGGTGACAGGCCAGAGGGTCAAGTCAGCAGCAGGCCCTACATGCTCACAGCTCCACCAAACCACGCCACTTCGCAGCGCTCCAAAACTTGCCTTATTCATGAGAATCGCACCTCTCGGAGCACACAGCTCTCCTCAACACATTTGCCCGAGGCAGGACACAGCTGTGAACTCTCAGGTTCACTGGCACAGAGCTGTGATGGCTTTGTGGTCAGCATAACAGCTTCTCACATTTAAAGAGCTCAGCCAGCAAAGCGCTGGTATGAACAAACAAGCAAGTATTTCTGTCTGTACTTCTAATATTGTCAATTGTAGGCTTTATTGTTTTGTTTTTCTTTTCTCGCTGTAAATGACATACAGACTAGCTTTTGGGGAAGGGGGAAACCAAGTGCTGCACACTCATTCTGGCGACTTTAACCTCATTTAACCCTCAGCACAGCAAGAGGAAGTACAAAATATTTTCACGAGCTGTGAATGGGCTCAGATCTGTTTTTGACGTCTTGAGGAAGCGCTGCCTTGTGCAAAGCCAGAAATACCGAAAAAATGTATGTGAAGTCCCGAACTCCAGGGTTTACACACAGACACCCTCTCGTCTCACTTCCCCCCACCCCAAAACAGAGGCCACCGGAGAGAGGGGGCTGGCATCTCTGCGAAACGGGGAGGGTTTGGGTCGGCGCCGATGTCCCCGGGTGGGGCGCAGCGCGGGTGACAGCCACACGGACCCCTGCCCTGGTTCCTGAGCGGACACTCCAGCGCCCCGGCCAGCCGGCTAGGGAGCCAGGGGGTCCCCGCGCACGGTCTGCACGGGGCGGGAGACCCATCCCCATCCCTATCCCCACCCTCATCCCCATCCCCATCCCCATCCCCATCGGAGGGCGCCTCGCCCCGCGGCGGCGGGAGGCGGGTCCGGGGGAGCCGCGCCCGGGGCG
>VWPU01004165.1:0-12416 GCA_013398955.1 Callaeas wilsoni | reverse complement strand
TCCCTGCACTCCTCTGCTCTGCGCGACTGCCTTCCAAAGCCGTTTGCCATCCTAATTTTGGGGTTACAAAGCCCGCTGTGGTATGGGGGGATGTTCTGCTGCCTCCTGGCACAGCTGCGAGGGGAGAGAGAGAGCGGCACTTACCTGGGTTGCTCTTGGAGGTGCGCACCGGGGTGTAATGGTTTTTGGAAGAGGTCCTGACTGGGGTGTTTTCTTTGGGGGAGGTATCTATGGCCGAGATAGTCTCTCTTTCACAGTGTCCGATTGGGATTGGTCCCTGCTGCCTTAGGATGTCAGCCAGAGCCCTGGGGAGACAGAAGAAAAAAAGGGGGAAAAATGTATTTTCACACAGCTAGAATTCAGTATTTGTGCTTGCACAGTCCATGAATCCAGAAGTAGTTGGGTTTCTACCATAAACAGGAAAAAAAAGCAATGATAGCAATAATAATAAAATAAAAAATATGGCTTAAAAGCGCTGTTTCTTTCTGTGTATCTGCTGCAAGTATTTCCAGGCTTGCCTGGCTATTGTTTGGTTTCTCATCTGCTCCCTCTAACTCACTTCAGCCCGGGGTTACGGTACCTCTCCATCACTTCCCAGAGCAGACAAACTGCTCCTGGCACATAAAGCACTGCCTCCCTCAGGAGCCACTGCTGGCCCCGGCCCTGGCACCTCCTAAAAGTGACACCAAAACTGCCCTGCCCAAGCCAAACTCCTCTAGAACTGGCTCAGATCAGGAGTGTGATCCCCGCTCCCTGAAATCCCTGCTTTTTCTGCACAAAGCTCAAACCCCAGCAGTGCTGGGAGAGGTTTTTAAAGGAGAACCACGAGCCAGAAAAATGGATTAACCACCTTCCAGGGGTCGATGTCAACACAGCTCTGAGCCTGCCCTGAGCTTTGTGCTCATCAGGGATTGCTTTAAGGGCTGAGTTCTCCCTGCTGTTCCCAGGAAAAAGCAATGCCACCCAGTTCAGCTGCAGCCAGTGTTTTCCCCTTGGATACTCCAAGATTCTTTCCCCCCTCTGTGAGTATCAGGGACACAGTACAATAATTGCAGCGTGAAATGCCCTGATTTTCCTAGGGCAGCCCCGAGCTCCCTCCTGAGCCCAAGGAAAAGCAGGAAAGGGGTGGCTTGTGTGGGCTGTAAGGGACAGTGGCACTGGAAAGCTGATGGGGCTTGAAAAGCTCTTTTCTCCTGGCACAGGGAACATGTCTGGAGTCACCTCGGGTCCCAGGGAAGACGTCAGGAGGAGATATCCCCTCACTGCATATTAACGAGAAGGATGCTGGTGTTGCTCATATCCACTGGCATCCCTTGAATGCCACATTTCCGGGCTTTCATATGAGAAATAGTTTGGGACCTGAGTCCGTTCCATTTTCCAAATCATTTCCTCTCCAGACCCTGTCCCTGTGCATAATGGATTGCAATACTAATGTGCTCCACAGAAGGAACTCTTGGAGGCTCTCAGAGCCTCCCGAGGAGGATTGCATTAGTTCAGCACCATCCTGCACAGAATAAGGATATTTTTACCCTTTTTTGGATATTTATTGGTTGTAGAGAGAGCAGACCTGGAGGCTATAACCAACCACGGGGTATCTGTGTGCACACAGACCGATCCTCGTGGGGTGAAGGGATGGTTTGCCAGGGCAGGAGAGCGCAGATTGGGCTGAGCCAGGAGAGCACAGATTGGGCTGAGCCAGGCCCGGAGAGGGGAAGGTGGCAGCAATGAGAGAGGGATGCTGAGCCTTGTCCCAGGCCAGGACTGCTCTTGGTTCCTCCTGAGCAAAGGAGAAGCTGGTATTTGGAGAGGAACTAGAACTGGGTGAGGAACTGGAATCGAGTGAGAAACTGGTGTTTGGTGAGGAACTGGAATTGGGTGAGGAACTGGAGCTGGGTGAGGAACTGGAAGTGGGTGAGGAACTGGAGCTGGGGGAGGAACTGGCATTCAGGGAGGAACTGGAGCTGGGGGAGGAACGGGAGCTGGGTGAGGAACTGGCATTGGGTGAGGAACTGGAATTGAGTGAGGAACTGGAATTGGGTGAGGACCTGGAATCGCGTGAGGAACTGGCGTTGGGTGAGGAACTGGAGCTGGGTGAGGAACTGGAATTGGGTGTGGCACTGGGTGAGGAACTGGTGTTTGGGGAGGAACTGGAATTGGGTGAGGAACCGGAATTGAGTGAGGAACTGGAGCTGGGTAAGGAACTGGTGTTTGGTGTCATCCCAAAGCTGCTGGATTCCTTCCCCCCGGCCGGCACAGAGCTGTGGGAGCTCCCCACCATGCCCAGCCATGCCTGAGGTGTCTGTCACCGGTCCCCAACCTACAGGACACGTTTGACACTTTGGCTCCTTGCCCAGGGTCACGGAGAACGAGAAGAACAAGGAGCTGGAGCTGGTCCTGAGGCTCCTGCCCTGTGACAGCACAGGAGGAGAGGATTCATTCACCCCAGTAACCCTGGTGGCTTTTCCAGGCCAGAACCTCCCCGCTGCACCCGACCCCGCTGTCTGGGGAGGACGGGGCAGGCCAACGAGCTCTGCCTGCCTGGCACCACCCAGCACATCCTGTTGGAGACATCCCACTCTTCACGGGCAGCAGGTTGGCGGAACCGAGCCCTTGGTGGGTATCTCCAAGGTATATTAAGCATCAGATGACCATTTAATGGCATCTGCAGTACAGAAGCACCGAGAGCCGTTTTTCACTCACACACATCGCATTAGCGCCGTTATTTACCGGCCCACAGCGGCTGGAGCTCGTTTTGAACACTCGTCCAAGACACTCTGCGTGTCAAGAGTGCAATCACTCAGAGAACAGGGATAACGCCAAAGCAGGGGGGTAACACCAAAACGCCCCATCCTGGCTGTTTTAATGGAGGCAGCCAGGGCAGGGGCTGGGAGAGGGCTGGGTGGGATGGGGCACACACAGAGATGTGGGGCTGGAGGCACTGGGGGGATGGAAATGGGGCAGAACAAACCGGTTCTGCCCAAAGCTGGGTGTGTTTAACCTCGGTTTGAAGAGAGCCTACACCCCACTAGCGAGGGCAGAGCAGGGCTGTTCGTGCAGCTGTCTGGCAAAGGAGACAAGAGGCTCGTGGTTTAACAGGAAAAAATCACAGTGGGACAGAAAAACCCGGGAACAGGGATCCAGGGAGGCTGAGGGATCTCCTCCCTTGGAGATCTAATCCAGTTTCAAAAGGCCCTGAAGAATCCTCTCTGTTGAAGTTGGCCTTGTTTAAGCAGCAGGAGGGACCTCCAGGGGTCCCTTCCAACCTGATTTCTGCTCCCCTTGAGTCTGGGACCACCTTACACTGCAGGTCAGGGTCTTCTCCTCATTCTGCTGCCCTTTCTGCTGGGATTTTTACTCTCTGAATGGGGTTGGGTACAGCCCTATGAGAACACCTTCCCTGCCTCCTGCATGGACAGTTTACACCCCTTCACTAAAAATAATGGAGGTAATTCAAGTGAATATTCCTTGGAACAACTGAAGCTGGTGAGAAGTGAGATTCCAAGTCCTTTCAGACGTTCCCTACCCGAGAGCTGTACCCGGAGCCTGCTGCCCTCCAAGAGGACAAAACCACGAGCCCCGGACAACATTTCAGTCTGTGATCCTTGCCACAAAGAAAACCACAGCTGAGGTGCCTGACAGAACAAATTTAAACCCTTTTTTGGTTTTCATCCCGAAGGGATGGTAACAAGAGCTGCTCTCTGGGTTGGTTGCTGGTCACAACTTGACAAGAAAATGATTTTGGGTGCCAGGCACCTGGAAGGGAGGAGACCTTTACTCCCAGACAAAGTGAAGAAATCCCAGGAAAGCGATGCCTGCCCTGTCAGACCATGCATGAGATAAATCGGACATAAGTGTCCAAAGCAGCCCTGGCTGGTTTTTGTGTGGGACTAAAGCAATGTGAGCTCAGCAGTGCTGGAGGTGTCACCTCCTAATTCCCCAAACACCCCAATCTGTGTGTCCTGAGTGCTCACTGCTCACCCTCCTCACGTCTAACAGAGGGGGAAAAGACTGTTCAGAAGCAGCAGAACAAAACATTATAGGTGGAGGAGACAGGCTTGGATGGAGCTGGTTCGTTCTGTGCCAGTTCAGTCACGGTGCTGTGTGGGATCCAGTTTGTTTCCATAAAGCCCTGAGGTGGTGGAAGGTCAGTCCCACTTAAGTCAGGAAGGATTTGGTTGGCGTAAGTCCCTTGGGTCCAGCTGGCTCATTGCCCACTGCAAAGCTCCAAGAGGACAATCACCAGAATATCTGGGTCCCGTGTGTGCAGCCATTTGGGTACAATTCGTCCCACTGATGTCACCAGCATCCTAATCACCTGCACAAGGATATGAGACACTCCAGAAATCTTCCTGTGACGACACACGTCTTATCTGAGGAAAACAAACCTGCCCGGCTGGAGCGTGCCACCCGTGGCGGCGGCGGGAGCAGCCGGAGATAAGGATTTGTGACACCTTTCTCTCACGTCATCTCCGTGCCAACGCTGAGGCTTCGTTCCACCCGAACCCGGAGCAGCCTCAGTGCCAGCAGGACGCAGCTCCAGAGAGCTGGGCCGGCAGGGTGGCAGGGAGAGCTACGGATGTGCCCCGTGGCAGGACAGCCCAGGCCGGGTGCTGCTCCCAGGGATGGCTCTCATGGGACTCTGCACAAACCGGGGAAGAAACCCAGCAGGACGAACACAGGGGCCACGGTGCCAAGAAGGAGCTGTGGCCATTTTCAGAGGGAAAAATCAAAAGGACTTGGTGTAAATCCAAAGGAGCCAAGGGGGTGGATGGAAGCAGTGGGGCAGCAAGGCTGGGCATCAGCAGGGGCCTGCTGCTGAAAGGGGAAATGACAGACTTTGATCCCAAAATGTGCATTTGTAGCCAGGGAGAAGGTGAAGCTGCAGGGCTGGGAGGGAGGACTTGGGGAAGAAACTGAGGACTTGGGGAAGAAACCCAGCAGGACGAACACAGGGGCCACGGTGCCAAGAAGGAGCTGTGGCCATTTTCAGAGGGAAAAATCAAAAGGACTTGGTGTAAATCCAAAGGAGCCAAGGGGGTGGATGGAAGCAGTGGGGCAGCAAGGCTGGGCATCAGCAGGGGCCTGCTGCTGAAAGGGGAAATGACAGACTTTGATCCCAAAATGTGCATTTGTAGCCAGGGAGAAGGTGAAGCTGCAGGGCTGGGAGGGACCGGCTCCCTGAGCTCACCCTGCCCCTCTAACCCAGCCCAGAACATGAAGTGCTCCCTGAACTCCCCATGAGGGAACGGCAGCTGGAGCACTGCTGTGCTCCCCACAGCCTTTTCGGAAAAGTACTGTCCCATTTTCCCAATATCCACAGATTCCCAGCACTAACTGGCAGTCTGAGTGTGTCTCCCTTCTGCTGGAGACAAGGGGAGCTTTGGTGACAGCTTGGCCAGGCTCGGATGTGGCCTGAGGGAAATGAGATTGGAGTGAGGGGTCTGGAGATGCTGGGTGGGAAAGGCACTGGGAAGAGCTGCCTTTTTCCAGTTGCACAGGCGGCACACGCTCAAAACTTCACTGGTCTGCCTTCTGAAAATCCCCTCTCGTGGAGACCTTACAAACGGGGTGTTCGAAAACAGAATTCTTGTTCCAAGTCCCTGCAGATTTGGGGAAGGATGGAAGGAGAATGACCAAATGGATCTGGCAGAGCGCAGTGAAAAGAGCAGTGCCTGGCTGAGCTGGAGCTGCTAAAAGCAGAGCTGGGATGGAGCTGGTGGCAGAACTCCAATCACTTCAGCACAGCCAGGATTTCACTACAAGTTCTTCCAAAAAAGCCAGGTTAAAGACTCCCCTATGCTCTGTTACTAGCTCGGAAAGAAAGGGGCAGTTATTGCGGGAGATGGATTTATCCAGCCTGGAGCCAGCTCACCTGGAAGGGCCGGCTCTCTCCGAGGGACGGGATTTCGGTCAGCAGCCACTCTCACAGAGGGCAGCCGTGCATTATTCATGCCTTGGCTCCTGTCCCCGCACCTGCTGTGTGCCTCGGGAAGCTCCAAACGCTGACCATGGCCGGGGCTGGGCAGTCCTGGGAGGCTCCCACCTTCCAGGACCTGCCAGCCGGGTCCTGCGTGCCCGTGGCATCCCCCGGGCTGTCACACAGCAGCTGGCAGGGCAGAGGTGGCCTCAGCAATCCTCCCCTCTGCCTGCTGGCATCACCCCAGGGCACAGCCTGGGCACACCCCGACCGTGCCCGGGTCGTGTCTCCAGTGAATTGATCCCAGGAACGCACCGCAAATGGATCCATGGGGGAATTGCTGCTGCTGCTCCCTCCGGGAGGCTCTGCCAGAGCAGAGCTTTGTTTGCAGAGAGCAGGGGCTCAGCAGAGCCGGAGCTGCACCAGTCCCAGGTCAGCAAAAGAGAGGACTGGGCTCTGCACTGCCAGGAACAACAGCAGCCCGTCCCTCAGTGCAGGAATTCCGGCGGGGAACAGCGGGAATGGTGTTTCACAGGCCCGAATAGGGGTGTGCTGGATGCCTGCCAGAGCTCCAGGAGCGTCTGGACAACGCTCCCAGGGATGGACGGGGTCAGGTTGTTGGGGTGTCTGTGCAGGGCCAGGAGCTGGACTGGATGATCCCTGTGGGTCCCTTCCAACTCGGGATATTCCACGGCTCTGTGATTCCATGCCTCTGTGCCTGTGTGTCCACGAGCAGGTGAATTCACCCATGGAGTTAAGGGAAAACACAAAACATTGGGATACCTTTCCAGGAGCGAAGCATTTGTGCCCAGCAGAAGTGAGGAAATATTCATTCTTAAAAATACACATTGCAGGGAAAAGCCAGATGTCTCCTGAGGAATCTTAATGCCAGATACAAGAATTATTTGGGAAGGTCCTGGAATTTAATCTGGCTCTAATGACACTTCACACACCTCACAACAATGGCCAAACTGAATAATCTCTTGCTATTGCTGAGATGTGGGCAAGGAATTTACGGCAGTGTCTGAGCTCACAATGAGCGACACCAGTTCCTCCGAACACAGCAGGCCCGAAGAGAACGAAACTGTTACGCTAAGATTTGCTAATTAAAAGCTTAAAATGAACTTTTCCAAGGGATGTTTCTCTGCAGAGAGATGTTACCCTGAGCAGAAGTGTCCTCAGCAAGGGCCGGACCTGAGCCGTGGTCAGGCTGTTGGGGACAGAGTGGCAGGAGGGGATCGGTACCCCCAGGTATCTATCTCCCTGTGACCCCTCTGCCCCAACTCCCACCTTCACCCAGCCAGCTCCAGCCCCTTCTCTTCCCAGGACAAACGGGAGGCTCCCTGGGAAGGTCCCCACCCAGGAAAGACATCAGGGGTGCTGGGGAGAACGTGAAGCTGTGCAGAAAAGGAACACAGCACCGGTCCTGAGCATGGCAAGGAGAGAAAATAAAACCAGCAGGTCTTGCCGGCTGTGAAGGGCTGTGAGAAGGATGCTCTGCTGGCCCAGCTCCTCATCCTGTTCCCGTTTGTGCTGTGCGTCCTCAGGCACAAACACAGCGACAGCACCCGGCGCTCACGCGGCTTTGGGAGCACACGGCTGCACACGGGGAAGCTTCGAGCACAAGGGCTCGGGTTTTACACCAAATCCTCTGCTCTGAGCGCAGTTAAGGGGCTTTGAACTCACCGAAGAAAGCTGCGCTCTCTCTGAAGAGCCCTAACTCTGAAGAGCCCTCGCAACAAAAGGAGGTTGTTGTGGGAGCTGAGCCACAGCACGGCATTTATTGTGGAAGAATTCCGTGTTTATCTGCCTGGGCAGGAGATATCTGAGCCCTCCGAGCAATGCAGTGCACACAGATCTAAGGAAACACAGCCAGCCCCTGTGAGCGGGGGCAAAGGCAAGCAAAAGGCACCCTGATCTCATCTTCCTGAGAAAGTTCAGATCTTATGTGAAACAGAAATTTTAAAAGGCATCTGATCTCCAAAGGCGCAGAGATCAACTGCTACTTAAGGATATAAGAGATTACAAAACTAAAAGAAATAGAAGTTCAGAGCTACACTGGATTCCCTTGACACCTTATGATGGTGTCGGACTAATAGAAAAAGTTAATTAGCAAGCAGGAAAATATCAAATAAATGGGAATTAGAGATACTGAGATGATTTGGCGGAGGCAGCGCGGTTTCTGAGCCTGGCCTCTCGTAATGGGAGAAGTTCAAAGGGAAAGGAGAAGACCCAGAAGCATCCAGAGGAAGTCAGTGGCCAGGCAGCCTCTGTGCTCTCACAGAGTCAATCTCTTCATAAAATACACTCAGAGAGGAAAACACGGCAAAAATACCCCAAATTATCAAACTGCAAACCACAACCAGAGCTCCAGACTGGAGCTTTCCCAGCACATGGCAATGAAACAAAAGGAAAAATATTTTGTACAGGTACATGCACACAGATACACACCTGATTTGGCCAGCTGGGTCTGGAGCTGGACAATTCACCCTGCGAACAGGACAAGATCCAGGTGTTCTCCCTGCTTGGGAGTTACCCCAAATCCAGCCAGGTGCAGAGTTGGTCTGAAACAGAATCAGTTCTGAGTAACTTCTCGGAGGTCACAAGTGGAAGGGGTCCCTGCTCACAGCAGGGGGTGGAATGAGATGATTTTTAAGGTCCCTCCCAACCCAATCCATTCTGTGATTCTGTGATTTTAAGGTTGCCCCTTTTTCTGGTTTACCTTAGTCCAGTCTGACCTGTGCTCCCTGTATTTTGTGCCTGTGAGAGGGACAGGGCACTTCAGAGAAGAGACTCCGAAACCATCAGGATTAAACAACACAAAGCAGGGCAAAGAGCAGCTGAAAGGCACCCGAGTGAGTCTGAGTGGAGTGAAAAAAGGCAGAACATAAAAACACATCAGTGGAAAGAGAGTGAAAGAGGGAGCAGCATCCAAGAAAGAAAATCTCCTGTAGAGTCCCCGTGGCCAGGTGTGTTCACAGCACTCCCTCCCTGCCCTGGGGACGGATGGAGTTTGATTGTTTGGCTCCGGCAGCACTCGGCAGCAGAGAGCAGAGCTGAAGGAGCTGCCTGTGATCCCCATCTCAAACGCCAGGGCTGGAGAAAGGCTCTGCTCGTAACCTTCACACCTGAAAGCAGCTCCCCTCCAGCAACCCCTCAGCAAGCGCGGGGCCCCGGAGCCGCGGTGAGATGCAGCCTGCAGGAACAGAAATCCTCCTGCATTTCAAGTTGGGCTCACGCAAACCAGCAGCCTCCTTGGATCTGCGGGCAAACAGATCCATCGCCTCTGGTTCCTGTTGGAATTCAGAGCCGCGGAGTAGAAACGACAAGGAGTGGATCAATTTAGCTGTGGTCTCTGCACGGGGAAAGGATGTTCATTTCTGAAAGCTGTCGGTTTTCACTCGCAGAGCAGGAGATGCAAAGGCAGAGGCCAAAGAGAAGAGGAGCACAGATACCTTCCCTCTCTGCAGCACCACAGATGCTGTGGGAGGAGGGGGAAGTGGAGCACCGGGCACACAGAGCCTGTTTCCCTCCCCCCTTCACACCCCTCAGACACGCTCCGTGCAAGGCCAGATAAGGCCTTTCAGCAGGACACAGAGCCGGTTTGCTGGGGAAAATCCCAGCGCTGCTTCCCAGGAGAGCAGCTGGGCTCCCACCAGTGCCCCACTGCCACCGCGTCCCTCCGGCTTCCCCTGACCAGCGGGATGCGCTTGGGGTGCTTCAGTCCCGAGCTGCAGACTGTACCCAGGTTCCAATCTGTGCATTCCCACCTCAGCAGAGTGCAGTGGCTGCTGCTGAGGCTAAACAGGGGTCGTGGAGCAGTGCTACATCTGTGAATCATTTATGTTCTGTAGCGTGGGGATGCAGGGTCACGGCCACGGAATGAGAACATTCTGTGTCACCCCTTCTGTGTGACAGAAAAACTCACCCAGCTTTGGAAACAAGCAGCTGACATTCCCCGTTCAAAGACTCCCTAACTCATCCCCGTACTGAAAGTAAAGCAAATACTTCTTAAATTTCACTTCAGAAATGCTCGAGAAAAGAAAACAACCCCGGCAATGAGACAAAAGCAAACCGTCCTCAGCAATGCACGAGAGAGCATCAGCACACACAATATTGCTGGGTCTAATTCTCAGAAACCAGCCCCACCTTCTACCTGGAGCCCAGCAATAGTTCTGGCTGTGCAACCCCAAAGCAAGAAGCTGTTCTATATGGCCAGGCTGAAAGATCCTATAATTACCAAAAAAAAAATCGGTTCCATTGAAAGCATTACAAGAATTTCTGTAAAACACGAATATTTCAGCTCCTGGCTTTCAAAGCACTTCCACTTAACGGCTCTTAGAAACGGCTGTCTCAGTTACTGCCTCTGCTGAGCCCAGAATCACAGCAGTGCCTGTGCTTTGAAGGGACGTGGCAGTGCCTGCAAACAGGAGCTGATTCCGGAGCTGCACATGAAGCTCTCCGAGCACAGCCAGCCCTTCCTTCCACGGCAGAGTGACGGCTCTCCCGTGAATTCGTAAACCCTCCTTCCATCAAAAGACATTAAATGAGCCCTGCCTCCCTCAAAATGTTCTTTCTAAGCGAGTTCATAAGGATTTTCTGTAAAGGCTGGGTGAGAAATGAGCAGAGGAATAACATCCACACACGGCACTGCTCAGCGAGCATTTACGAGGAAGTAAAATTTACAGCACGATCCTGCTCGTGCTGAAGCGCAGGGAAGTCCTGACTGATCTTCCCTGCCTGTGGGATACCGGCCCCAAGAGGCTTTTTCCAGCCCCCTGTAACAAGTTTTGCCCGTGCTGCTGCTCTCCTCCTGCCCGAGGATGCACACTGAGGTTTGATGCACTCGCCATCACTCCAGAGAATTATTCCGGATGTTACCCTTCACTTCGACGGACACGACCTCAAACAGAAATATCCGACCCCATCCTGCTTTCCTCCTTCCCTGCTACTCCTCAGCAGCTGCCAGAGACAAAGACAAGCCATTCCTCTCCTCATATTTACATTCTGCTTCGAGCACCGAGAGCGTTCAGCCCGATGCAGCCCTGGCTGCTGGAGATGCACTTCACAATATTTAAAGCCTCGTGTGATGTTGATCAAGTTCAGGTAACACGGCTCTGAAAGGTATAATCTTTTACCAGCTACCATATTATAGAAGTCAATCAACTCCTTAAAATGCTCTGGAAGTCAAGCTTCCCGAGCACTCAATCTGCCATTCATACTTCTACACACAGGTGAATCATTTCAGAACTTATCTAAATAAAGCAAAGCAAGCATCAAAGAAATGAAAACATCAGGAATAATCCAGACAAGTCTGGCAACACTGGCTCTGATTTCCAAGGGTGAAGGATCCAACCCTGCAGCAGGCTGGAGCTGGAGCAGAAGTAACATATGGACATCCAACCCAGATTTCCAAATTTAGTGTGAAGATAAGGCCCAGGCAAAGTTGCCTTGAAGCCAGACGAGCTGGGCAGCTGGGGAACCATCCCTCAGTTAACAAAAGACTTAAAAGAGCCGATTTTCTGTCAAAGCCACTTGCAGGACCCTTTCCTCTACACAGCTGTGTGTAGTTTTTAACGCTGTGAAGTTATTTTCTTGCAGGGCCCAAGGGCAGGTGGGATTTGGGATGGAATATGTGGGCCAGACCCTCAGCAAATGTAAACCAGCCTCACTGCTTGTCCTCACTGCAGGGAGGAGTCTAAATAAAACACATCTTCCCAAATAAATAAAAACTGCGTCACTCATCTCTTTTTCCTCATAAAAAACCTAATATTTCTCCCCCCCAGTCTCCGCTGATTGCAGCTGAAGTTCAGCCTTAAAAATATGGTCAATGATTTCAAGAGTTTTGATTAAAAAATCTTCATTAAATTAATTTTTAGGAGGCATTATCTGCTAGAGTTAAGGTCTTTCCCCCTGATGCTCACCACTGTTCTTCCAAAGAAGCCTCTCACCAATTTTTATGTTCAGACACAGCGAGCTCTCAGATTCGCGGCACGCAAGCAGCACTCATCATTTGGAGGGACTTTTTCATCATAAAATAAATATGAACCGAGAGAGAACACGCATTTGTCCAAAAGGAGGATTGCTACAGACGCCCGAGCTTTTGCTTTGAAGCAGGATTTTCTCTGCCACGCCGAGCGTTCCCTGTCATTACAGCGCCGTGTAACACCACCGCCGAGGGGACACCGAGCCGCCTCTCAGCCAGCAAGGACAGAGTTAGCAGGATTTAGAGAGAAACCCGAATAAAAAAGGAAATGTGCAGAGCCCTGCCTGCCACCAGCGCTTCCCCGCACAGCCCCGGCCGCCGCACGGCGAAGGCAGCACCCAGGGGGTTTGGATCCATCCCCTCCACTCTTCCGAAACTTCTCCCTGGCCGGGCCGGGCAGGGCAGGACCCGCAGGGTCCGAGCAGCTCCGCTGCCCCCGGGGGTGCGGGGGGAGCTCTGGGGGACGCTTGGAGGGGAACAGGGGGGCTCTTAGGGGTTACTGAGGATTCCGGG